>CAKAKS010000395.1:7500-87201 GCA_916700875.1 Sebastes aleutianus | reverse complement strand
ATTGTAGCGCTCGCGGCTCCGTAGCACGGCTGGCTAGCTAGCTAAATGATGAGGACAAGGTGGCTGAAGTTTAACCGGAGAACCGGGTTTTATTACCCTATGATACAGGCTAACCCCGGGGTTGGAAGAGTGCCCAAAACAACAAAAGGCTGGTAGCCTAAACTAGCTAATCAGCTAAGCTCCGTAACATACGTGGCGTGCTCCTGCTGCCTTTCTTCTTCTGCCCCCTCCTCCTTCTCCCTCACTCCTTTGCTCTCTCTGCGCCCTCCCCTCTTAATGAACCTGACCTATCCAGCTTAACTAGGGCAACATCTCCCCCCCATGAACTCCCCAAGTGTCTCTCTTATGTTAGTCCTGCAGGGTCGCTACATGGCCCCCCCCTCTAATTCCTCGTCCCCGAGGAAGAGCAAAGTCTTGAAAGCGACCTGGCAATCGCCGTTCCCTCTGCGACCTCCGGACTCCATGATCCCCCAGAGGAGCTCTGGGTGTGGCAGAGGCATTCCTTGGCACTACGGCACCAAGCGGTGTCACCACTTCTTCTTGAAGAACATCCTGCTGCTGCATGGGTGGGTCTCTCCGGCGGCGAGGTGGCCTGGCTTGCGCTCTGGTAGGTGTCCCTGGGAAGGCTGGCTGCTGGTCTCCCCGGTACGGTGCCATCCTGTCCCGGTGCAGTACCACTGTGCGTCCTCTGGGTGCTAGTTTGACACGATAGACAACCTGCCCCACTCTCTCGACCACGTAGCAGGGACCAATCCATGCACTGTCCAACTTGGGGCAGCGGCCCTTCACTCTCTTGGGTCCATACACCCAGGCAAGGTCCCCAGCCTGGAAGTCCTGACCTTTGACATGGGCGTCATAGCCGCGCTTTTGACGGACCCCGGCCTGTTGTAATTGATGCCGGGCAAAGCTGTGGGCCGTTTCCAATCGGTCCTGTAACTGGCTGGCATATTCTGGCCCAGCCATGGCGTCCGGTGCATCGGGCGGTCGACCATAGGCCAGCTCGGGTGGCGTTCTTAGCTCCCTGCCCAACATCAACAATGCAGGAGTACAGCCGGTGGATTCCTGGACTGCACTGCGGCATGCCATGAGGATGAGGGGTATCTGCAGGTCCCAATCACCCTGGTCTGGGGCAGTGGTGAGGGCCAGCTGGGCACTCAAGGTCCGCATGAACCGTTCCACTAATCCGTCGCTTTGTGGGTGAAGCGGGGTGGTCCTTGTCTTCTGGATGCCGAGCTGGCTACACATCGCAGTGAACACCTGTGATTCAAAGTTCCGCCCCTGGTCTGAGTGGAGCAGTGAGGGCGTTCCAAAGCGGCTGAACATTCCTTGCACCAAGGCCTCAGCCACGGTCGTCGCCTCTTGGTCAGGAAGGGGGTAGGCTTCGGGCCACTTTGTAAAGTAGTCAATGGCGACGAGCACGTACCGGTTCCCTCTACTGGTACGGGGTAGTGGTCCCAACACATCGACTGCCACTCTGTCCATTGGTGCCCCTACACGATGCTGCTGTAAGGGTGCGCGAGACTGACCTTGGGGGCCTTTACGGGCAGTACAGGCATCGCAGCGGCGGCAGTAGTCCTCAACATCCCTCCTACTCTGGCCCCAATAGAATGTCTGTCTCAGCCGTCTCAATGTCTTTGTCACTCCAAAGTGACCAACTCCAGGGGATCCATGATGCATCTCAAGAACTCCCTTGCGGAGATTTTTGGGTACAACCACTTGCCATCGTGGCTCTCCGGTGGCGGGCTCACGCCAGCACCTCTTCAGGACTCCTTCCTGCAGTTCCACTCCAGGCCATTGAGACCAGAGTCCTCTGACAGTGGCAGACTGGGCAACCACATCATCCCAGGGTGGCCGGATGTCTTTCTCCAGCCACGTTATGACCATTTCAAGATCAGGGTCCTCGAGCTGCAGTTCTCTCCACCCTCTCTCATTGTCGGGTAACAGAGCCCGACAGATCACCTTTCCAGTGTGTAGGTTTGCCGCTTCACGTTCTTCGGCCTGGTTGCAGTGGTGACAGCCCGGGGCACACGGTCGACGGGAGAGACTGTCTGCGTTTGTGTGGCTTTCACCAGCTCTGTGCTGTATGGTGAACTGAAAGGCCTGGAGTTGTTCGATCCATCTGGCTACTTGCCCTTCCGGCTCTTTGAATGACATGAGCCACTTCAAGGCAGCGTGATCCGTACGGATGGTGAACGGAAGACCACAGAGGATGTGTTTGAAATGGTTCACTGCGTCAATCACCGCTAACAGTTCTCTGCGAGTGACACAGTAGTTCTTCTCTGGCTTATCGAGGGTGCGGCTATGGTAAGCAACAATACGCTCGCCCTCCGGGGTCAGCTGCGAGAGTACAGCGCCAAGGCCCGTGTCGCTGGCGTCTGTGTCAAGGATAAATGGCAGCTCTGGGTCGGGTGCAACCAGCACCGGGTCTTTACATAAGGCCTGCTTCAGCTGGTGGAAGGCCGCATCCTGATCTGGTCCCCACTTGTAGGGTGTGTCCTTGCGCAGTAAGTTGAACATGGGCGCAGCCACAGTAGAGAATCCAGCCACAAACCGCCTGTAGTAGGACGCTAATCCTAAGAAGGATCTCAGCCGGTGGACATCAGTGGGGGTAGGCCAGTCTCGGACAGCCGCCACCTTGTCAGGCTCTGTCATAATGCCAGCTCCACTGACTCTGTGACCCAGAAAGGAGACCTCCCGCTGCAGAAGGCGGCACTTCCCGGGATGAAGCTTCAGGCCCGCACACTTGATCCGCTCCAGTACCTCTCCTAGGCTCTCGAGTGCAGCATCAAAACTGGGCCCATGGACAAGGAGATCATCGAGGTAGACGAGGCAGCGCTCGGGGGGCACACCAACAAGGACCTTTTCCATCAGCCTCTCGAATGTTGCTGGCGCGTTGCACAGCCCGAACGGCATGGTGGTGAACTGCCACAGGCCACGTCCCATGGTAAAGGCGGTCTTGGCCTTGTCCTCTGGAGCCATGGCCACCTGCCAATATCCACTCCGGAGGTCCAACGACAAAAACCATGCTGAGCCAGCCACATAGTCCAGAGACTCGTCTATCCGCGGCAGTGGATAGGAGTCCTTCACTGTTTTGTCATTCAGGGGTCGGAAGTCGACACAAAACCTCAATTTCCCATCCTTCCTAGGGGCCATAACGACTGGTGACACCCACGGACTTTCTGATGGCTCGATAATGCCAGCATCCTTCATCTCTTGTAGCATCTGGTTCGCTGCAGCTTGGCGGGCATAGGGAAGTCGCCTAGGCCGCTGGCGGATTGGCTGTGCATCCCCAGTATTGATGGAGTGCTGTACCAAGTGTGTGCGACCCACATCGTTTGGGTTGGTGGAGAAACTGTGTCGATACTCATGAAGGAGGTTCCAGAGCCTATCCCGCTGCTCCGAGTGCAGACCCTCACGATTCTTCTCCCACAGGTCTTTGACAGTCGTAATGGCCACTGACTCTTTCTCAGACATGGGGGCCACAGTTGCGGCCTGTACGACTGCAGGTAATTGTGGCTTGGTGTGAGCCGCCGTGTCTGTGGTTGTGAGGATGTCTTCGGACAGTGGCAAAAGGCTTTCTGTGACAGGGGCCTCCCACTGAGGAGGATCAGGAGAACATGGTGGGTCCCCTTCCATTCCGTCGTCCCCCACTACCTTCTCGGTCATTTCAGGAATGCGGGAGTCATTCAGAAAGGGGATGGACGTCCCGTCCGGGAACGTAATGGTCCGTTTGTTGAAGTCCAGTACTGCCCTTGCACTACGCAGAAAGTCTAGTCCGATTAAACAGTCCTCTTTAACTTCGGCGACCCAGACTGGCTGGCAGGCTGAATAGGCCCCCAATTGTATCTGTGCTTCACACCTCCCCAGCATGGGAGCTTCTCCCCCGGTGACTGTGATTAGCGGAAGATTGGTGGCTTGGGGCTGAGTTCCAGCCGGCAGGAGATCAGGGTGAAGGAGAGTTGCAGTCGAGCCTGTGTCGAGCAGGGCGTGAGTCAACCGACCATTAACCAAGGCGGGTACTCGGCAGCCATCAGTGTTGGATGTGTTAGGGGGGAAAAGGGCGTGAGTGACAGGGAGGTTGAGCGCTTTTATCACCGGTTGAGTGTCACAACCTGTGGGGAGTGAAGGGTGGCTCGGGTCGCTCCCCTCTAAACCGAGCCTCGAGCGTTTCCCGGCGCCGATGCACCCAAGGCGGAATCAGGGACTGGACAAAAGCGCCGTGAGTGGCCTCCCTGGTTGCACCTCCAGCAGATTTGGCTCCGTCGATCTTCTGGTGACATTGGTGGGCGTCCTGGGCCCATCGGCACGGAGGTTGGTCCAGGAAGCTGAAAGGCTTGAGTCTTGGGGCGTGTCGACACCTGTCTGGGGTGAGGCTCGAAACCCTCTATGAGGATGTCTTCCACTGCCAGTGCTTTCTCTAGAGCTGCTTCCAGGGTCTGAGGGTCAGCCAGCCGGATCTGTTGCCGTAATGGGAGGGGTAGAAGGCCACGAATGAATGCCTCCTTGGTTAGCACCAAGCGTGTTGCATCATCAAAATCAGGGAATCCTCTTTGGGCGAGGTAGCGCAGCTCTGCCGCAAACACTCCCAGCTTTTCTCCAGGTGCCCACACTCGTTCGTTGAACCTCTGCCGCATCACAACTGCGGGGGTGGTGTTCCCAAAGCGTCTCTCCAGGGCCCTAGATATAGCTTGTGGGTTCTCCAGGTCGGCCACAGTCACATCCAGCAGTACTTTCCTAGCCTCACCCTCTAATGCCGAGATTAAATGGACAGCTCTCTTTTCAGGGGACCAGCCATTGGCTGTTGCTAGAAGACAGAACTGAGCCCAGTACGTCTCCCATGAAGTGAGTCCATCATAGCGCCCAACGCTCAGGAGGCTGTCTCTGAGGGATGGGGCCGGGGCCATTTCTTTAACACTCATCAAGGCCGTAGTAAGTGTAGCAGCTGTAGAATGGTTGCTCGTAGATTGGAAAGACACCACTCAGACCAGGAATCAGGATCTGCACATTTATTCTCCTATAAGGAGCAGCACAGGGCACAGTCAACACACACACACTCAGTGGCAGGCTCTTTCTCAGTCCCCAGTGCACAAGCTGTCCATGCTTTGCCTATGTGTGATTTGTACATTACACATATAACAGAGTAGTTATAAATATAATATGTAAACATAAAAAATACAAAAGCTACAAATGTATTTAAATCAGTAAATACAACAAAAGTCAATAAATAAAATGTATAGCACCTGAAATGAAATGTAATACTTCTAACAAGTTTCTAACCCTCCAGTTTACATGTAAATAGAAGCATTCCTTCGTAAAATAAAATAAAAGTGCACTGTAAATAATTAACTTATCTTCATATTAATCTACTCAACTAATGCAGTCCATCCTAACTATACAGGAAAAATATACAAACAACAATTAAACATCATAACGCACCTATAAGGAGCAGCACAGGGCACAGTCAACACACACACTCAGTGGCAGGCTCTTTCTCAGTCCCCTGCAGCAGTCAGACAATATGAGTTAACACACACTCACACTCAGTGGCAGGCTCTCTCTCAGTCCCCTGCAGCAGTCAGACAATATGAGTTAACACACACTCACACTCAGTGGTCAGGCTCTCTCTCAGTCCCCTGCAGCAGTCAGACAATATGAGTTAACACACACACACTCAGTGGCAGGCTCTTTCTCAGTCCCCTGCAGCAGTCAGACAATATGAGTTAACACACACACACTCAGTGGTCAGGCTCTTTCTCAGTCCCCTGCAGCAGTCAGACAATATGAGTTAACACACACACACTCAGTGGCAGGCTCGTTCTCAGTCCCCTGCAGCAGTCAGACAATATGAGTTAACACACACACACTCAGTGGTCAGGCTCTTTCTCAGTCCCCTGCAGCAGTCAGACAATATGAGTTAACACACACACACTCAGTGGCAGGCTCTCTCTCAGTCCCCTGCAGCAGTCAGACAATATGAGTTAACACACACACACTCAGTGGCAGGCTCGTTCTCAGTCCCCTGCAGCAGTCAGACAATATGAGTTAACACACACACACTCAGTGGTCAGGCTCTTTCTCAGTCCCCTGCAGCAGTCAGACAATATGAGTTAACACACACACACTCAGTGGTCAGGCTCTCTCTCAGGCCCCTGCAGCAGTCAGACAATATGAGTTAACACACACACACTCAGTGGCAGGCTCTCTCTCAGTCCCCTGCAGCAGTCAGACAATATGCAAATGAGCGAAAAACTCCGACGGAGTTAACAGAAGTAAAAGTCGTATTTTGGCCGTTCGAAACCAAATGACAACCTCAGAAACATATTGATAACGATGCATCATTGCATTTGCATACAGTTTAAGCCAGAATACACAACTTTTAAACATGCTAGCTGAAGCAGAGGAGGACGAGCCTCACAACACATCTTACCAGTGCACAAGCTGTCCATGCTTTGCCTATGTGTGATTTGTGCGTCAACAATTAAAGCCCCCCTGCTACAACAGGTAACCCGGAACCATGAAAAACACAACCGTTTCATTCACTCAATACAAAGTTAACACAAATAAACTTACAATACAGATAATTTGGCTGATATTGATGACAAAATAAAGTATAACACACCGGTTTTGAGAATGTTCACTAAACAAAATGAAAATAATAAAAATAACATAACCAACATATTGACTCAGCTACATAAGCGCAGTAGTCAGAGCAGGTATCAGGTCACCTGGCTGGTTGACGGCAGCAGGCGAAGTAACTGAAGCCGAGGTAAGGGAGCTACAGTTGCCAAGTCTCCCCACAGGGTGGGTATCCACAGTGGCGCCCTCACCGGGAGGTTGGGTAGTTTTTGAACCCGGAACGTCAACAGGAACATTAGCGTCACGGATGTTAGCGACAGTAGCATACTCATCCTTAGCTCTGACAGTTTTAGTACGGGCTTGGTTGGTGCCCACATATGCATTATTTGTGTTAGCCGGTTTAGCATGGCTCTCTGACTCAAGAGGACTAGTCACACGACTCTTTGGTTCTCCTCCCATCCTGGACATAAGGCTGCCTCTAGAATTATTCAGGAAATGTCCAAAAGCACGCTCCATTGCAATGCTCATTCTCTGCATAAAGCCATCCTCAATTGTAGCTGTAATGTCTTTCTCTAACTCTGGGATAGACTTTGGTTGGCCACCTCTTTTACCTTCGGGAGCCGTCAGAGTGGTGACGTCATCGCTTTCTGATTGGCCGATGCGCGGTCTGCATGCGGCTGCATTGTTTACATTTGCTCCTCCAGAGCATGGTCCGGGATTTACGGCCAACTGGAACGGACTGTTTTCCATCACAGCAGGGACGTCAGTCAGCAGTGTAGCGAGCGGCGAGTGAGTTATCTTCACCACTTTTCTCCTTACAACCGGGCCATCATCTGTTGGCTCTCTCATTGGTGTTTCTGGGGGGGTGTATGCGGCGTAGAAGTCCGACTTTTCCATCTGTTCAGCCATCTCGTTCCTCCGGCGGTAGCTAGCGGTGGTAGCCAGCTGTCGTGCGGGGAGTGGGGGCGGGGAATCCCACTTCTGACACCAGTGTGGCGCTCGCGGCTCCGTAGCACGGCTGGCTAGCTAGCTAAATGATGAGGACAAGGTGGCTGAAGTTTAACCGGAGAACCGGGTTTTATTACCCTATGATACAGGCTAACCCCGGGGCTGGAAGAGTGCCCAAAACAACAAAAGGCTGGTAGCCTAAACTAGCTAATCAGCTAAGCTCCGTAACATACGTGGCGTGCTCCTGCTGCCTTTCTTCTTCTGCCCCTCCTCCTTCTCCCTCACTCCTTTGCTCTCTCTGCGCCCTCCCCTCTTAATGAACCTGACCTATCCAGCTTAACTAGGGACACATCTCCCCCCCATGAACTCCCCAAGTGTCTCTCCTATGTTAGTCCTGCAGGGTCGCTACAATATTATTAGTGTCTGGACTAAAGTTACTGACAGGTTTCATGAGTTTAAAGCTCTCAGTGCTTCTATTTATTTATACTTTCACTTTCGTAGCAGACAAGATGGAGCCAGAAATCAAATCCTAAAGAGTCGATCTTTGATTGTATTGATCAGTAATATTAAATCATATTTACATAAACAATAAGTATACAGTTATATGGATAATTATAAATAATAAACAGGCACAAAGTCAAACAATGCAGACAACAAATTATATAAAACAATATTAAAATAATTATGAAGTTTGTTCAAAGAGTTGAAATATTAATAAATATATAAATATATATATATATATATAAATATATATATATATATATATAAATATATATATATATTTTTTTATCATCATATCAAACCAAATGATTGTGATTCCTGAGATACATTCTGGTTTATTACTGTAATCCATGAACAGAGAATATGAATAAATCATCCCATAAATAATCTGATAGTAGAGAAAGAAAGAAAGACAAGATCAGACCGTCCAGGTGATAGACAGCCCCGTCCAGGTTCATCCACCGTTAACTGGCGTGATACCGTAACAGGATGTTAATATAAACCCGTCCACCTTCAGCTGACGGCTGTTTAACATCAGTCCAGTCTGTTTCCAGGCTATGAGACAACTAGTGATGCACCGATACCACTTTATTCAGACCGAGTACAAGTACTTACATCTGGGTACTCTCCGATACCGAGTACCGATACGAGTACTTCTCTGTGTCTAAAGAACCTCGTTAACAGCCAGCTGGAGGGTGTGAACGCCACACGGCAGGCTGGGGAGTCCCGCAGCCTGCGGGACTCCCCAGCCGGTGGCGGCGCACCGCCGCATATGAGGCGGTGCGCCGCCACCGGCTCTAGGTCGGCTTGGAAAGGCTCGGGGCGAAGGTGGCTCGCGGACGCTTCTTTACAGTGCTCCCCGCCCGGACCTCGTTGCACCGTGACGGGGCTCCCTGCTGCCGGTGCGACCGTCCACCGGGGCGGACTGTCCTCAGTGCGCCCCAACCGCGTCGTGCCCCCAGGGCGGGGCTCGGCCCACGTAAAAGGCGCCAGGGGTCTGCGGCGATGTCGGCAACCCACCCGACCCGTCTTGAAACACGGACCAAGGAGTCTAACGCACGCGTGAGTCAGAGGGTGCAAGCAAAACCCCGTGGAGCAATGAGAGTAAGGACCGTCTGAGGTGGGATCCCAGCCCAGTGGGGTCGGGCATACCAGCGGCCCGTCTCGCCCGCACAGTCGGGGAGGTGGAGCGTGATTACCCGAAAGATGGTGACGAGAGGTTAACATCACGCTGCCGTAAAGTGGTATCGGTGCCGTTGTATCGGAGCCGTATGGCGAGTACATGAGCACAGTATCAGACCCGATGCTGGTATCAGTATCGGCGCATCCCTATAGACAAGAACACAGTACATTCATTAAGCCTTTCTGACTCGGTTCTGTTTGTATTTGAGTGTTTCTGAGTAACAGATATATTTGTTCTCTGTGTCTGAACAGATCCAAAGAGAAAGAGAAGAGACAGTAAGGATTATCCTCCAGGTGTGAAACTCCCTTCAGCTCCACAGAGAACATCATCATGTTTGTTTATCAAGATGTGTGATTTAACATTTATTAGTCTTTTTAATGATAATCCACTTTTCAAACATAATTTCTAGAATAAATATCTTCTTATATTTGGGCCAATAAGGTTTGAGCACAAGCTCTAATATACAGGAAGTAACTATTTAAAAGATGACATGGCAGTTTGTTGGTATAATATCGTCTGTTATTTATGACCTATAAATACTTCACAT
Source organism: Sebastes aleutianus (assembly GCA_916700875.1). Lineage (NCBI taxonomy): Eukaryota > Metazoa > Chordata > Actinopteri > Perciformes > Sebastidae > Sebastes > Sebastes aleutianus. Next base: position 77,446 of record CAKAKS010000395.1, on the reverse strand, counting down.
CAGAGTTTCATGGTTCTGTTCTGTGTTTCAGACCTGAGGCTGGTTCTTGTTGGGAAAACTGGAGCAGGAAAGAGCTCCAGTGGAAACACCATACTGGGAAGAGACGCCTTCAGTGCAGTTGCCGCTCGCTCCTCAGGTAACACCCGGTGATACGGAAATAAATAGTGTTTTAAAACCAGTAATCAGTCAATATGTCAGCGGATAATGTACAGCCAGCGGGTCACTGTTGTGAAAGAGTCCCCGACAGAATACTGAAGGGGGTTAAGCGGTGTAATCGGGAGTAACCGTTGTAACCGGGAGTAACCGCTGTAACCGCGAGTAACCGCTGTAACCGGGAGTAACCGTTGTAACCGGGAAACACCGTTGTAATCAGCAGTAACCGGGAGTAACCTTTGTAATCAGGAGTAACCGGGAGTAACCGGGAATAACCGTTGTAATCAGGAGTAACCGTTGTAACCGTTGTAACCGTTGTAATCAGGAGTAACCGTTGTAATCAGGAGTAACCGTTGTAACCGTTGTAACCGTTGTAATCAGGAGTAACCGTTGTAACCGTTGTAACCGTTGTAACCGTTGTAACCGGGAGTAACCGTTGTAATCGGGAATAACTGTTGTAACCGGGAGTAACCGTTGTAATCGGGAATAACCGTTGTAACCGGGAGTAACCGTTGTAATCGGGAATAACCGTTGTAACCGGGAGTAACCTTTGTAATCAGGAGAAACCGGGAGTAACCGTTGTAATCAGGAGTAACCGTTGTAACCGTTGTAACCGTTGTAACCGGGAGTAACCGTTGTAATCGGGAATAACCGTTGTAACCGGGAGTAACCGTTGTAATCGGGAATAACTGTTGTAACTGGGAGTAACCGTTGTAATAGGGAATAACCGTTGTAACTGGGAGTAACCGTTGTAATCGGGAATAACCGTTGTAACCGGGAGTAACTGTTGTAATCGGGAATAACTTTTGTAACCGGGAGTAACCGTTGTAATCGGGAATAACTGTTGTGACTGGGAGTAACCGTTGTAATCGGGAATAACCGTTGTAACTGGGAGTAACCGTTGTAATCGGGAATAACTGTTGTAACCGGGAGTAACCGTTGTAATCGGGAGTAACCGTTGTATCAGGAGTAACCGTTGTATCAGGAGTAACCGTTGTAACTGGGAGTAATAGTTGTAACCGTTGTAACCGGGAGTAGGAGTTATTTTTGTTAGTTATTCTAGGTGTTTGTTGCCGAGGGCGTCGGATGACAGCTTGTGTTTTCTGTCCTCAGTCACCAAACAGTGCTCGAAGCAGACAGGCGAGGTGTTCGACCGGCAGGTGACCATCGTCGACACTCCCGGACTCTTTGACACCTCGTTACCCGAGCACACCGTGAGGAGGGAGATCTTAAAATGCATCAACATGTCGGCCCCGGGGCCTCACGCCATCCTGCTGGTCATCGGGCTGGGGACCTTCACCGCAGAGGAAAGAGACGCCGTCAGGACGGTGGAGGACATGTTTGGGGAGGAAGCCTGGAAGTACACCATCATCCTCTTCACTCACGCAGACAGAGTCAGTTCAGACTTCAGACAGCTGGTGGACGACGCTGGACCGGACCTGCAGTCCATCCTGGAGAAGGTGGGAAACAGGTTCCATCCGTTCAACAACGTCAAAGCCAACGATCGTGGACAGGTCCTGGACCTGCTGGAGAAGGTGGAGGAGATGGTTGGTGCCAACGGAGGACAGTTTTACTCCAACGATACCTACGAGGAGGTGGTGAAGATGCTGAACCAGAGAGAGGTCGAGCTCAGAGCGTTCTACCAAAAGAAACTGGAGGAAGAAATTAAATCTGTGGAGTCAAAGTACGAGAAGAAGCTGAGTGAAGCTCAAGAGGAGCATCAGCAGGTGGAGAAGCGACTCCAGTCTGAGCTGCAGGAGGTGAAGCGGTACTATCAGGCTTTAGAGAGCGGAGTCCGCCGTGTCCTAGAGCAGACGGTGCCGACCGACTCCATGGAAGACATCCACAAGTACCACGAGAAACTAATGTTCACCTCTTAAACTGCTGGACCCTCGATCAGGCCCACCGTCAGCGGGGTCAAAGGGTACGGCTGTCCCCGAGCCCAAGGCCAGGGGGGGCCCATGCGAAGGTCTATGGCTGACCCTTAAATGAAATCAAGAATAACAATTTACTTACTGACCTATATCACTGACACTACAAGTTAAATGTATTTACACAACGAATAAATGTATTGGTATCATTAAAACAGGTTCCTGCAAGAGGTGTACACCGCGTGGAAGAACTGTGCCAGGAGAGATCCAACGGGGATCCTTCCACACTGGGCGAGCCGCCGTCATTCACCCACCGGGTTGAATCCCCCGTACAGACTCCGACCGCGGTTCAGACTCCGACCGGGGTTCAGACTGCGACCGGGGTTCAGACTGTCCAGTTCGTTGTAAAAGCTTTTTTTACCCCGCTTTTTCTCATTATACACGTGATAAAGTACTTTTGACGTAGTTTTTGTTTTGTTTGATGCGGCGCTGCAGTGCGGTCCTAATGAAGCCCCTCGCGTTTCTACCGTTTGACGTGTTCTCCGTTCCATATCTGGAGAAGTTCAGTAGTTTCTTCTTCGGTCAAACTACTCCTCGTCCACTAGCGGCCATGTTTCCGTGTCGTTTTTTCCGAGCGTCACAGTGGGCAAGTGCGTGTGATCTGTCTACGGATCTCTAGAGGGCTAAAATACAACGACAAGGGCAAAGCGAACCTGGAACGCTTTTTGTTCACAACGCACAGATTAAGCGAACCGCAACCCGGACTTGAATCGAACGGTCAGAGTTCGGTTTGTTTCAGAGGTCTGAGTCCTTTTGGAGTGTTCACATTATGCGCAAAAAATGCACATAATCCTCTCATCACCATCTTTTGGGTCCTCACGCTCCACCTCCCTAGTTAGTTGATAAACTAAATTCTGGACTCCTGATAGTTTCCCGTCATGAGACTAGCTTAGACACCACATGATGACCTCACAGAACCAGTCATACACCTGTCCTTTAACGTTCCTGTTCTCTAACCTGATAAATAACTGAGTAATAACTACTTATGTATTTTATACAATCTTGCTGTTATTGTTATTGTTGTTGTTTATCTGGTTTTATGTTTTGTAACTTTAGGAGTGTTCTTGCTCAGCCAAGATAGATTTAACCAGTCGGTTAACGACGTTAAGAAACACGACAAACGAACTCTTTCACTCACGGACTGAACAACTTTCAGGGTTGTTTCCTTTTTCTTTAGTTTAGTTATTTAGTCAGATTAAGATTGTGTGTTTTAACCTTTATTATCTTGTAAATAAATGTTATTGGAATATACATGCTGGTCTCTTTAATAATGCATCAGAAGGAATGACGAGAACTACGAAACCCATCAACCTTTAGTAGCGATTGAAACGGTGATTTATGGTTAATTTAATTAATAAGCAGAGTTTAGTTTACTTACTGAGATTATTTTATGAGATTACATTAATCGTTTACTCTTCAAAGAGCGCTGCCCGGGTTGATTTAATGTAAATTAAATCATACTATTCATAATAATATTAGAGCTGTCAAAGTTAACGTGATAATAACGCAAAGCTGTTTTAACGCCAATCATTTATTTAACGCAACTTTCAGTTTTACAGCCGGACTAAGATTCTATCATATGAAACTATAAAACCTGATGAATTACATCATTAACTTGATTCATATCTTAGCAAAATATTATATCCATAAAATGGTATGACTTAAAAAGAATAACCTTTTACACTTTTAAAGATACTGAATTTAAAACATATTAGACGATTGAAAACTTAAAACTCAAAAACTCTAAAATGGCAAAAAATAAAACATAATTTAGACATTTCAAATTTATTCCAATAGTTAAACAGAACCCGAATTTGTCGGTTTCTATGTTATGTAAAGATATAATGTAGATATACTGTAGATATACTGTAGATATCGGGGCGCTGCAAATTTGGCCCCTGAGGGCGTGGCAGCCATTTTCCAAAATGGCTGCCAAATAGGCACTAAATATTCCTAAATGTTGCATGAAACTGATTTCATGAGTCTTGATGATTTCTGAGGTGTGTTCCAGCTGATCAGATCAGATGTCAGAAGATCACAGACAGGTTTTTATTTATTTTTTAAGGGTACTTTTTAAAAGCTTTTAACTTCAGAAAAACATGAAAACCAAATAAGAGGAGCACGAAGGTCACTTCAGGGTCAAACTTCACCCCCTTGCCTTTATGGTAGAATGACAACCAATATACCGTTAGAACGGCAAGATCTTCAGCTTTCCATTGGTGTGTTTATCTTTTTATTAGCATTAAAACTGACAGAGATAACGCTGGATACATGTCTTGGTTGCCAGTAACCTCTAATCACAGTTAAAGTGATACTGAACTTTGGGTTGTATTGCTCGCAGTAAAACTGATTGACTGAGACAAAACTGGGTAAAGTTCAGGATTCACCTGTAGCCACAGGTCGCATGAGAGCACGAGTTTAGTTTGGGTACTTCAGGTTCATATGACAATGTTTTATTTTTGCAACGGCCTTCAAATCCGAACAAAGGAGCTGATGTGTGTCTGGTCTCTAACCTGTGACCGATCAGGAAACTAAGATCTCAGCTCACAGAGTCAAAGAGACACACAACCTGATCCTCCACGGCAACGTGCCAACTCCAGCACATTGTTTACACTTTGGGATCCACACATTTGAATGTTTGGGACGTGACTAAAGTGTGCACGTTGTTGGTTTGCTTGTCTTCCAGTGAGTGTCGTGAATTATATGTGGTCACTTTTTAAAATCTGGAAAAAACATAAATCTTGTTTCAGTTCAGACCTCAAAAAGAAAACTAAAAGTACCTATAAACAGCACATAGAAGGCCGGGAGGAGGAGTTAGTGAGCCGTGACGACGGCGTGAGGCTGGGACCCCGGGACCGAGTCATGTGACCGAGCGGACGCTACTGCGCCTGCTCTATGAGCCCAATGGATGCGGAAGATCGCCGGAGGATCCGGGTACTTCTCCAGTCGGAAGTTGAGTCATTTAGACCTCATGTTCCACTGACACTCTCTGATAGGACCCCCCCCCCCCCCCCCCCCCCTTTGGTTGTGAAATCCTCCCTTTTTTTAAGGCTCAAGGTTTCCGGGTTTGATTTGTGACACCTTATTAAAGTCTGAATGTCAAATTTCTAACCGTTGCAAAACTCATAAATATCTATTCTATTCACATGCTCTTTTTAATGATATAACACAGAATCATAATAATAATAATAATATAATGAGAATATAAATAAATAATAAATCTGCATAATAATAATAATCAACATTAATATTTAGGAAGACATTTAGCCTACATGTTATTTGATGGGGGAGGTAAGGGACCTGGATAATGGATAGGGGGGCGCTGCTCTAAGATCTCATCAGATTGTTATTAATAATAAGCTGGAGGAAAATGTTTATGTGGCGATGCACAGTCACCATGGCAACCAGAGGAAAGATGAGGAGAAGCAGGAGTCTAATTACGGTAACACACACACACACAAACCAACACACTCGATGCTAACAGGTGCTAACAGATGCTAACTGGTTCCACTCTCTACAGTTCCCTGTCATCCTGTTTCCATGGAAACACCAATCACAGAGCAGAGGGCTGTGGATGTAGAAGACATCTACGTGTGACAACCAATCACAGCTCACCTTGTTTTCAGCGTGCTGTGACTTACCTGGACACCACTCACCTTTAGTTTGCCATCCACTGTCTTCTACCGGTTGTTCACTTTTTCTATTATTAGTTTTTCATAAAAAAAATAAAGTAAACTTGGATGTCGACGTTTTAGATGATTCTGTTTTTATACAATAAAAGAACAACAATGAGATGAAAATCTTTCTGCTTTGCTTCTAAACTCTGAAAGAGTCAGCTGAGATTTTAAAGCACATCAAACAGATCTTTTCAGATTCACTACTGTACGACCACGTCACTATTTACACTTGAATAACATTTAAAACGTGTTTAATGTTTCCTTTAATAGCAAGTAGTTCATGTTGTTTGTTTTGGTACATATTAATAATATAAAACATCTTGAGCTGTTAAATAAAGTTTATTATATTAATAACTAATCTATCTATATTATCTAATAAATAAATAATTAGCAAAACATCTTTTAAATCAAATAATTTAATAAAAAGCAAAACTCAGTAGAGATACATGTTTCTGTTTATTCTTATGAATCAAACAAACAGATTATCAATATATCAGAATCATGTTGAACAAACTTAACATCTGACGTTGTATATATTGTGATTATATCATCAGTACGGGTGTAAAGGTACTTGTTATTGTATTTAACCGGTCGGTACAGGAAGTTCGGTTCGGTCCGTGACATCCTCTCGGTACGCTCTGTGACCCAAACATCCCATTATGTGTCGACTGCTCACAACCACGGAACAGAAATCTGGAGCGAGTGTTTTACCTGGAAGGTTTTGTCAGCGTACCAGATGTTCTCTATCAGCTGTAGCAGCGCTGTCTGCTGGTTGGTTTAGACCGGTTCACCAAGTTAATCAAGCTCAACGATTTGTGTCAAACTGAAGTCCGGTTTATCTGTGGATGCACTGCAAACATTTAATGTCTGAGGATTAATTACAGAGGTCTTGATATGTACCGAGCCGTGAGTTTTGTGTACTGTGACATCATGATCAGATACAGGAGGACAATAAAAACATGTTAAACTTCATTCATGTAGAAATGTTATAAAATGAGTCAAAGTGATTTATCGATACAACAAATTAGTGTTTAAGAACATTAACAGAAATGTTTAAAAACTGAATTAATTCATTACGTCTCATTCATTTTCAGTAGAAGCTCAAATCAATAACATGTAAATACAATAAAAACAAGTGTATGATCATGAATATGTGGACAGAGAGTTATAAATGATGAAGCAGTGACTCTTCTTCTGACTCAAAGTGCAGCTGATATAAACACTCAAGAGGTCAAAGGTCAAAAACAATGAATAAACTCATTACTGTCAGACTCATCTGAAAAACACAAAGTATTGTTATTAAAACAGAAATATTAATTAACTCACTCAAATTACTGAAATCAAATCAAATATAAAACTATTAAAGTCTGTCACTGAATAACAGAGGAGTGACGGACGATACCTCTTTAACTAATTACTATTACTTAATACAGTATACTACTCCTTAAATAGTTTTTATGCTAAATGGTAAATGGACTTGCAGTTATATAGTGCTTGTATACAGGTATACATTATAATTTTCTTAAGTATATCTTGATCAAAAGATTAAATACAAGTATAAGCCAAGCATACTTATTCTGCTCCTGCTCCTTTTTTCACTACTGCTCCTCCTCTCGCTCCTGCTCCTGCAACTGCTCTCGCTACTGCTCCTGCTACTTTTTCCGCTACTGCTCTCGTTATTGGTCCCGCAACTCTTCCTGCTCCTGCAACCGCTATTGTTCCCGCAACTGCTCCTGCTCCTGCTAACGCTACTGCTCCTGCAACTGCTCCTTTTCCCGTTTCTGCTCCTGCTCCCGCTAGTGCTCCTGCAATTGCTCCTGCTCCTGCTCCTAAAACTGCTCCTGTTCCTGCTCCTTTTCCTTCTCCTGCTACTGCTCCCGCTAATACTCCTGCTCCTGCTCCTGCAACTGCTCCCGCTATTGTTCCTGCTCCCGCTACTGCTCCCGCTACTGCTCCTGCAACTGCTCCTGCAACTGCTCCTGCAACTGCTCCTGCTCCTGCTCCTGCTACTGCTCCTGCTCCTGCTCTCACTAATGCTTTCACTTCTGCTACTGCTCTCCATATTACTACTGCTCCTGCTACTGCTCCTGCTCCTGCTCTCACTAATGCTCTCAGTACTCTTATCACTAATGCTCTCAGTACTCTTATCACTAATGCTCTCAGTACTCCTCCCACTACTGCTCCTGCACCTGCTACTACTGACGCTACTGCTCCTGCAACTGCTGCTGTTACTGCTCCCACTACTGCTCCTGCAAATGCAAATAATACTGCGAATACTCCTGCTCCTGTTCCTGCTACTGGCCCTTTTACTTTGTCATCTCCACCGCCGCCCGACCGGTTCATTTCTTCTACTTTGTCATCTCCGCCGTTGTCCGACCGGTTCATTTCTTCTACTTTGTCATCTCCGCCGTTGTCCGACCGGTTTATTTCTTCTACTATGTCATCTCCGCCGCCCGACCGGTTCCTTCCTTCATTAAAGAACGTCTCGGCCATCCTGAACATCTCATCTGTGTAGTGTTCTCCACCATTCACTGTGACCATCTCATCTATTTGATTCAGGAGGTTTCTAACCTGCTCTCTGCTTCTTTTGGCTCCGTTGTGAAACACACAGTATCTACCACCACACATGGAGACCAGTTCTGACACGACTCTGCTGGACTTTATCTCATCCTCAATGCTCTTGTCTTTAAGCTCATCTCCATGAGTGAACAGCACCATGGAGTACCTATCAGCTCCACCGTGAAACAGTTTAAGAAGTAGCTTAAACAGTATGACGTCTGCTTTGGTGATTCTGCCTATTCTGACCACAATGATGAAGGCATGTGGTCCTGGACTGGCCTCAACTATCGACTTCATGATCTCCAGGCACAGCTGTTCAGGAGTCAGAACTTCATCAGTGAATCCTGGAGTGTCGACCACTGTGACCTTACGACCCTCCACCACGGCTGATTTAGAGACCGTCTCAGTACTGACTGAATCAAAATCACCGTCTGATTTAAACTGATCTGATCCCAGGATGGTGTTTCCTGAGGCACTTTTTCCAGCTCCAGGTAGACCGAACAGCACGACCCTCCTGTCTCTGGAAACATCAGCTGGAAGATAGAAAACAAATGAATCAGATGAGTTTACCTTCTCATAACTACAGTCTGAAAACTGATTGAAACATCAGTCAGTAAAACATCTCCTAAACTGGAATAACCGCCTCGTGGTTGTACGCCTCCGCCGGGTGGACGTTTATGCCAATTTTGAAGAGATTCTCTGCAGGTGTTCCTGAGATATCACATTCACAAGAATGGATAACCCAAAAACATAATGCATCCAGCCACGGCTGTCGCCGGCAAACTGTGGTTAGTGACCACGAAGACACAAGGCTGATAACATGGTTAATCTGGTGATCACCTGCCAATGGTCAAACATGTTGTGCACCAGTTTCCTCTTCACATGTGAACTCTGTGTTGTCACTGTTTGTCAATCTTTGATTAAAAGTGACTTCAGTGATAGGAGCTGTAACAACCAACACCACCAGCCTCCAGCTGTGAGGGTTCATTCCTAACTCTGATAAAGATCAGTAGCCTACATGATGTCATCCAAAACCATGACATTACTTAAAATGAATACATGTAAGAATTAGATCACACGGTACCTGGTGGATCAGGTTGTTGATGGGTTGTGAGATGGCCGGACTTCAGCAGCAACTCTCTGACTTGTTCTTCATCGTCATCCTCATTGTTGAAGAGGTGATACGCCCCCGCAAACTTTTTAACAACATCTGGAAGTGTATCTTTATCTTGAAAGATAAAATCATCCAATGACTTGTGTTTTAGATCATCACCACCGGTGAAGAGCAGGTAACTCTCTTTCAACCCCCGGGTCCCGAGGACTCTCATAGCCGCCTTCACAGCCTTCTGGTCCTCCTTTGTGAACCGTCCAACTCTGACCACCACCAGAAACAGACAACGTCTGGACGACTGCAGGAGCTCCTGACAGCAGCTTTTGATCTTCTCCTCTTTGTCTTTGCTGTCTAATATTCCCGGAGTGTCGACCACTGAGATCTGTTTCCCGAAGACATTTCCTTTTTGTTCAGAGATTTCTTCTGTAACTGATGTGAAGGCAAGCTCTGACTTAAACGCTGGTCGTCCCAGGATGGTGTTTCCAGAAGCACTTTTACCAACTCCTGCTTTTCCAAGCAGGACGATGGTGAGATCTGGATGAAGATCTAGTACTCTCGCAAATCCTCTTGTTCCATCTTTGTGATCATTGTGATCTTCGTCATCTTTGTCATCACCGCTGCCGTCTGACCGGTTCCTTTCTTCATTAAAGAACGTCTGGGCCATCCTGAACATCTCATCTGTGTAGTGTTCTCCACCATTCGCTGTGACCATCTCATCTATTTGATTCAGGAGGTTTCTAACCTGCTCTCTGCTTCTTTTGGCTCCGTTGTCAAACACACAGTATCTACCACCACACATGGAGACCAGATCTGACACGAGTGTGTGTGACTTTATCTCATCCTCAATGCTCTGGTCTTTTAGCCAATCTCCATGAGTGAACAGCACCATGGAGTACCTACAAGCTCCACCAACAAACAGTTTAAGAAGTAGCTCAAACAGTTTGACGTCTGCTTTGTCGATTCTGCCTATTTTGACCACAATGATGAAGGCATGTGGTCCTGGACTGGCCTCAACTATCGGCTTCATGATCTCCAGGTACATCTGTTTAGGAGTCTGAACTTCATCAGTGAGTCCTGGAGTGTCGACCACTGTGACCTTATGACCCTCCACCACGGCTGATTTAGAGACCGTCTCAGTACTGACTGAATTAAAATCACCGGCTGATTTAAACTGATCTGATCTCAGGATGGTGTTTCCTGATACACTTTTTCCAGCTCCAGGTAGACCGAACAGCACGACCCTCCTGTCTCTGGAAACATCAGCTGGAAGATAGAAAACAAATGAATCAGATAAGTTTAGCTTCTCAGTGTCAGTTTACATCCATGTCTGTCTAAAATGTCATCACTTCTTCCTGTTAGACATTTGTGTTAAATTATCACAATTAGCAGATGAATTCTTGAGTTATGGCCAAAACATGTTTTGTGAGGTCACAGTGACCTTTGACCACCAAAATCTAATCAGTTCGTCCTTTAGTCCAAGTGGACATTTGTGCCAATTTTGAAGAGATTCTATCCAGGTGTTCCTGAGGTATAGGGTTAGGGTTCTGTGTTGTCACTGTTTGTCAACCTTTGATTAAAAGTGACTTCAGTGATAGGAGCTGTAACAACCAACACCACCAGCCTCCAGCTGTGAGGGTTCATTCCTAACTCTGATAAAGATCAGTAGCCTACATGACGTCATCCAAAACCATGACATTACTTAAAATGAATACATGTAAGAATTAGATCACACGGTACCTGGTGGATCAGGTTGTTGATGGGTTGGTGGATGGCCTGACTTCAGCAGCAGGTCTCTGACTTGTTCTTCAACTGCTCCTGCTGCTACTGCTGCTCCTGCTGCTCCTGCTGCTCCTGCTGCTGCTGCTCCTGCTGCTCCTGCTGCTCCTGCTGCTACTGCTGCTCCTGCTGCTCCTGCTGCTCCTGCTGCTCCTGCTGCTGCTGCTGCTCCTGCTGCTCCTGCTGCTCCTGCTGCTGCTGCTGCTGCTGCTGCTGCTGCTCCTGCTGCTACTGCTGCTCCTGCTGCTCCTGCTGCTGCTGCTGCTACTGCTGCTCCTGCTGCTCCTGCTGCTCCTGCTGCTCCTGCTGCTCCTGCTGCTGCTGTTCCTGCTGCTCCTACTACTGCTACTGCTCCTGCTCCTACTGCTGCTCCTGCTCCTGCTGCTCCTGCTGCTGCTGCTCCTCCTGCTGCTGTTCCTGCTGCTCCTACTACTGCTACTGCTCCTGCTCCTACTGCTGCTACTGCTGCTACTGCTGCTACTGCTACCAATGCTCCTGCAGATAAACCTATGCCGGTTCCAATCAATAAAGAGCGTCCAATTCTTTTCCATACTTTTTCTTTTACTTTGTCACCGCTGCTGTCTGACCGGTTCCTTTCTTCATTAAAGAACGTCTCGGCCATCCTGAACATCTCATCTGTGTAGTGTTCTCCACCATTCACTGTGACCATCTCATCTACTTGATTCAGGAGGTTTCTAACCTGCTCTCTGCTTCTTTTGGCTCCGTTGTCAAACACACAGTATCTACCACCACACATGGAGACCAGTTCTGACACAAGTTTGTTGGACTTTATCTCATCCTCAATGCTCTTGTCTTTTAGCTCATCTCCATGAGTGAACAGCACCATGGAGTACCTACAAGCTCCTAGGCCAAACAGTTTAAGAAGTAGCTCAAACAGTGTGACGTCTGCTTTGGTGATTCTGCCTATTCTGACCACAATGACTAAAGCATGTGGTCCTGGATTGGCCTTCACTAGCGGCTTCATGATTTCCAGGTACAGCTGTTCAGGAGTCAGAACTTCATCAGTGAATCCTGGCGTGTCGACCACTTACGACCCTCCACCACTGCTGATCTAGAGACCGTCTCTCTACTGACTGAATCAAAACTACCGGCTGATTTGAACTTTTCAGATTTTAAGATGGTGTTTCCTGATGCACTTTTTCCAGCTCCAGGTAGACCGAACAGCACGACCCTCCTGTCTCTGGAAACATCAGCTGGAAGATAGGAAACAAATGAATCAGATGAGTTTACCTTCTCATAACCACAGTCTGAAAACTGATGGAAACATCAGTCAGTAAAACATCTCCTAAACTGGAATAACCGCCTCGTGGTTGAACGCCTCCGCCAACCAGCCAAGTGTCACTTTACATCCATGTCTGTCCAAAATGTCATCACTTCTTCCTGTTAGATATTTGTGTTAAATTATCATAATTAGCAGATGAATTCTTGAGTTAAAGCCTGTGAGGTCACAGTGACCTTTGACCACCAAAATCTACTCAGTTCATCCTTTAGTCCAAGTGGACGTTTGTACTTTTTTTAAAGAGATTCTCTGCAGGTGTTCCTGAGATATCACCTTCACAAGAATGGACAACCCAAAAAATATAATGCATCCAGCCACGGCTGTCGCCGGCAAACTGTGGTTAGTGACCACGAAGACACAAGGCTGATAACATGGTTGATCTGGTGATCACCTGCCAATGGTCAAACATGTTGTGCACCAGTTTGCTCTTCACATGTGAACTCTGTGTTGTCACTGTTTGTCAACCATTGATTAAAAGTGACTTCACTGCTCCAACCAGTGATAGGAGCTGCAACAACTAACACCACCAGCTTCCAGCTGTGAGGGTTCATTCTTAACTCTGATAATGATCAGTAGCCTACATGACGTCATCCAAAACCATGGCATTACTTGAAATAAATACATGTAAGAATTAGATCACACGGTACCTGGTGGATCAGGTTGTTGCTGGTTTGGTAGATGTTTGGTAGACTTCAGCAGCAACTCTCTGACTTGTTCTTCATCGTCATCCTCGTTGTCGAAGAGGTGATACGCCCCCGCAAACTTTTTAACAACATCTGGAAGCGGAACTTTATCTTTATCTTTATTTTGAAAGATAAAATCATCCAATGACTTTCCTTTTAGAGCATCACCACCGGTGAAGAGCAGGTAACTCTTTTTCAACCCCCGGGGCCCGAGGACTCTCATAGCCGCCGTCACAGCCTCCTGGTCCTCCTTTGTGAACCGTCCAACACTGAGCACCACCAGAAACAGACAACGTCTGGACGACTGCAGGAGCTCCTGACACCGGCTTTTGATCTTCTCCTCTTTGTCTTTGCTGTCTAATATTCCCGGAGTGTCGACCACTGAGATCTGTTTCCCGAAGACATTTCCTTTTTCTTCAGAGATTTCTTCTGTAACTGATGTGAAGGCAAGCTTTGACTGAAACGCTGGTCGTCCCAGGATGGTGTTTCCTGAAGCACTTTTACCAACTCCTGCTTTTCCAAGCAGGACGATGGTGAGATCTGGATGAAGATCTGGATTCATGACTGAGGATCAGAAAACCTGCTGGAGAAAAGGATCAGATTCAGTAAGTTACAAAGGCTTTATCTGTATTCATGGAAAACCTCTAAACTGGTTTTCACCTCGCTGATAGGAAGACACACAGAGGAAGGATTAATTGTTGGTACTCTCTGAACTTCAGCATGCTTCTACCCAGTTAGATGCTTATTACTATGAACTACAGTATGATTCACAGTAGGTTAGTAATTATGTTGTATTAATAGTGCTAAAACAGTGAATTATTGGATCAGTATCGTCTACTGCTGTCTGGTTTAATTCAAAGACCAAAATCAATCCAAACAAACACCGTCAGGAATTAAACTAAATCTGCATCACTCATGTTGAGCCATTGAACTACATTCTCCAGTCCCCTTGAGTCCTTAACTCCGCCTATAGACCCAACGTTTACAGTAACCACTGTCTACTGTAACCCATGACATCAGCAGGGTCCTTCAGTTTTCACAACTAGGTGTGAAAATGTACCCATGACAAAAAGAGACTGACCTGCTAACAGCAGACAGTCAGGACAGGTAGAGGACACAAGAACCTGCCTGATATATTCCTGCTTAGCTCAGTTTGCACTGCTAACCCACAGTAAACCAGATCAGTGCCAGCCCCCAGGAAGAGCGCCGGTTGTTGATCCCAACTTTCGTAGAGGCGGTACTACAACTTTAGTGTCCGTCACGCCATTGGGCCCAAAAACACTTTTTCCCATAGACTTCCCATTGGGAAAGAGACGTCTGGAACTCAGCGGATCATTTAATTTGAGGTGAATCAACTCCCCAGTATGAACACTCTAATAGCCCTTATTTAAATAATTAGGTCCTAAAAGTTGTAAAACGCACTAACAGCTGAATCCAGAGTTATTTCCCTTCCTCCGTTCATGTGAATGAGACCCAGACCGAGGCTGGAGCGAGGGCTGGGAGGAGGAGTTAGTGAGCCATGATGACTGCGGGACGTTTGACCCCGTGACCGAGCGGACGCTACAGCGCCTGCTCAATGGACCTAATGGATGCGGAAGATCGCCAGAAGATCCAGGTAATTTTCCAGACGGAAGTCGAGCCATTATGGCTTCATGTTCCACTGAGACACTCTCATAGGAATGAACGGGGCCCCGCCTCCAACGCTGGATCCAGTTCTCTTTATACATCCATGGTTTAGTGCCAGAGACTACAACAAAGTCGGCCAGCTAACTTTAAAAGCAACAGGAACAAAGCAAGTTAGCGCTGAGCTGCTAACTCTGCAGAAACAACGGACCAGAGCGACCAGTTTACCTCCAAACTGGAACCCAGTAAGAACTGCAACTTTTAACTGGAACCACAACTTTCCCAGCCCGGCTCCTCCACCACCGATGGAATCACCAGCTAGCTCAGGAATCCCTTTCCTTCCATGAATTGGTAAATGGTTGTTGGTTGGTTGTTGGTTGGTTGTTGGTTGGAATCCCCGGATGTCGTCGCTTCACTATTTGCTGTAAAATGGTATTTGTCTCTGCTTATTCTGCTTTCCTGTGCTCTACACTGCCAGCAGATCAGGTGTGGACTGTCTCCACCACCTTTATCTCTCAGCGACCTCTCTGTTGCTATCTCAGTGTAGTAGTAGTCAGTGTAACGTTACTCACTGTCTCCATCGATCAGCTGTTTAGCCTGGTCAGCTGTTAGCCACCTAACAGCTGTTAGCTTCCGTTGACTAGCGGTTAGCCTGTCCTCGCTAGCTAGTGATCCACCTGTCTTCTCTTTCCTGGATTATTCACCCTGGATTTTACCCCGACTGGACCTCCGCTGGTGTAGATACTCCTGGCTTTCGCTGACCTGTTTTGTTCCATCTTCCTGTGTGGTTCCTCTACGGCGCTGCTGTTGCCCAGTCCCTGGCTCGCAGCCTACCAGCTAGTAGCTAGCCGCTGCCATGGTGTTCCTAAAATACACCGTACTGTAACTCCTGGACCTCTTCTGTCACTTCACTGAAAACTCTCTTTCTGTAATTAAATCCAACGGACTCCTGCATCGTCCACGTTATGTGCACAGGGCTGCCCGTTGCGAGTTTCTTTACTCCGATCATGCTATTCCCACCAATCATTCTGACCGGCGCTCTGTCGCACCGCTACGACGTCATCACAACAAACTCCACGTGCAACCCGGCAATCTGAGACCTCTCATCTGTGTTGACAACGTCGCTCCCCTCAATCCATCTCCCTCAACATCTACAAATCACAACTCTGCAACCTTCATGCTACAGAACGCTCGCTCCCTAAACAATAAAGCACTTCTCATCCATGACATCATCACTGACAGGAAAATTGATTTTCTATGCCTAACAGAAATATGGCAAAATCAACAGGACTTTATCTCACTCAATCAAGCCACACCCCCGGGTTATGTCTACATCCAGAAACCCCGCTCCATCAGTCGGGGTGGTGAGCTGGCAGCAATCCATCGAGCTGACTTCCTGGTTAGAAAGCTTCCCGTACCCACTGTCACCTCTCTGGAATGTGTTGCACTCTCTCTGGCTGGATCCCTGCACCTCCAGGTTGTCCTTATTTATTATTCATGTCTGAGCTATCTGAGCTACTCACCGCTGTCTGCTCCAGGTCTCCATCTACACTTCTCATTGGAGATTTCAACATTCATATGGACTCCCCCAACTGCCAGTTTGCCTCTGACTTCCTCTCACTACTTGACTGCTTTAATATCTCACAGTATGTCCAAGGTCCCACCCACACCAAAGGTCACACACTGGACCTGGTATGCTCCACTGGCACAACTCCTTCACATCTGCAGTGCTTGGACCTAGCTATCTCCAACCATCATGCCGTCCTTTTCTCCATTCCTGACAAAAACGCACTATCACGTTCAGGAACATCAAGGCAGTGAGCACACCAGCCCTAACTGACCTGTTAGCTACCCATCTGGCCTCTGATCCCCCTGACATCATGGTTGATGGCCTGGTAGCCCACTACAACACTGATCTTTTCCTTAGCCTGGATTCTCTCGCCCCCCTCAAAACACTGACTGCCTCCTTCACACATCCTGCTCCTTGGTTCACTCCTGAACTCCGCTCCATGAAGGCCTCCGGTCGTCGACTTAAGAAGCTCTACAGACGATCCGGCCTCACTGTCCACCTGGAGGCCTACAAAGACCACATTAGTTCCTACAAGGAACCTCTCTCACAAACCAAATCACAATATTACTCCACCCTCATCGGTAACCAGCAAAACCACCCCAGAATGCTGTTCTCCACCATCAACCGCCTGTTCCGCCCCAGTGCCTCATGGTTGTGGCCCCTGAGGCACTGCTCCGGAAGGTTGGAGATCTCCTCCTAGACGTGGATGGCAGCTCCATCTGCCCATCCTCCGAGGTCCGCAACATAGGCGTCATCCTGGACTCCACCCTCTCATTTCAGTCACACATCAAATCCATCACTAAATCCGCCTTCTACCACCTCAAAAACATTTCCCGACTCCGGCCATCACTCTCCGACTCCGTGGCAGAGACCCTCATTCACGCCTTCATCACCTCCCGTCTGGACTACTGTAATGGAGTCCTGTCCGGGGTACCCAGCAAAGCCCTGGACAGGCTCCAGTATGTCCAGAACTCAGCTGCCAGGGTTCTGACCCGCACTAGGCCCTGGCAGCACATCACCCCTACACTCATCCACCTTCACTGGCTTCCAATCAAGTCCTGCATCACCTATAAACTCCTCCTTCTCACATACAAATCCCTCCATGCCCCTCAGTACCTAACCCACCTTCTCCACCCCTACACCCCGTCACGGAAACTACGATCCTCCGACACTGGTCTGCTCTCCAGTCTCTTAATGTTCACTGAGTTTTACTGTTGTGATATTGTTGTGGTCAGGATATTTGGGGAGCTTTTTCAGTTACACTTTTTCAGATACCTACAAATTCGCAGCTTCATGTCTTCAAATATCATCAATTCCCTTCACAACCGCTAGACATGCTCCTAGACTCAATCAATGACATCACATCATCCAGAAAGGGAAAGATAGGTGACATATATTCCTTATTAATGAGAGAAAACATGACAAGTCTTAACTCCCTTAAAGATCAGTGGGAGGATGACCTGGGTATTGACATTTCAAATACTATCTGGTCAAAGATGATGAGGGGAATATATTCATCTTCCATATGTATGAGACATACTGTCATGCAGTTTAACATTTTCCACCGACTGCACTGGACCAAAGTTAAACTATCCCAATTCAAATCCGATATAGACCCCATGTGTGACCGCTGCAAGCAGAGCCAGGCCACTCTAATTCACATGTTTTGGGATTGTCCTAAATGATCTAATTTTTGGCAATTCATTTTCAATATGCTTTCCAAAACTACCGACAAATCCTTAGAACCATCAGCCTGTCTTGCTTTGTTTGGGATGGTACCACAAAATTTCACGTTAAACAACAATAAACTAAACCTTTTATCTTTTGCTACGCTGGTGGCCAGACGACAAATTTTGATTAGATGGAAAGATTGCAACCCTCCAACATTTGCACAATGGCTTAGAGATATGTTATATTTTATTAAGTTGGAGAAAATCCGGTATACTATTAAGGGGTCAGCCGACAAGCTTTCATTGATTTGGCAACCTTTTCTTAGTCGTGTTGATTCCTTAGACTCAGATAACTTTGTGGCTGATTAAAGTTTGATGTATGTGTGTGTGTAGGTATGTGTATATGTATATATATGTATGTGTGTACGTATGTATGTATATATATATATGTATATGGATATTTGACCAGGAATATTTCAAACGAAACATTGGAAGGACCCCTGATTTGTCTTTGTGTTCAACTCTTCGGCTTAACTCCTGTGCTTGTTTTATGCATGTCAGTGCCCTAGATGATAGGGTGTACTGTCCTAGACCTCTAACAATTTATCATATATTATTTATTTTTTTTGAGTGCCCTCTGGGTATTATCATGGGGGGGCTGGGATATCTATCAGTCCAAACATGTTTGTGCAATGGATTGTCAGAGTTGTATTAACAAAATTCAGAAATAAACTGTTTAAAAAAAAAACAAATGATATTTGGGGAGCTGGCTTCACCACATTGGATGTGTTTAGTTCATGCTCCACACAGAAAAAGAGTCTTGCATGCTAACAGTCCATCTTTTCTGACCCACCACATTATCCGACACATATTACGATCTCGTACATAAACTGTGAATTGGTTTACTGCGACATATCACGTTACCTTGACGATGCCAATTGTGGGTTTTTATTTTACTGTCTATTAGAACGTCTTCCAGGCTCTGGCCTTACGAGACTATAGAGGTCAATGGCAAAACATCTATCTGCTTCATTAAGAGAAATGGTTAATGAATAAACCAGGTGTGTTATAGTCTAATGCTTGTTTTTATGTACTATCTTAAATCCTTGATGTTAATGTTTCTGTGTAAATTAAAATATACCAGGCTGAACACCCATGTCCTCCTTGCTTATTCTGACTTACAGGAAGTGTTCATATAGTCTCACAGAGAGCCCTCAAGGACTTGATGGTGTGACAGTAGGACGGCCCTGAGAACTGACGTATTACTGCAGAGGTGGAGGAGTAGTCTCTCCATCATACAGGCAAATAACATTACAAAGAGCTTTAGATGGAAAAATCGATTTCAGTACAGATACAATACAGAGAAAGTCAGACTAATCATAGTAGAGTAAAACACCCAAGACTAAAATAAGATAAAGAGTTAAACATAAAACAAACTAGAAGTGGAAGAATAAAACATCCTAAACGAACCCTCAATGTGGCTTCTTTTTAACTTCTAGTGAATCTGAATTCTCTTTAAAACTTCAGATAAAGTCAAACACAATCAGCTGGTTCCTCCATCAGAACACCAAATCACAGTCAAAAGTGAAAGTAACAGACACACACCAGTATTTTCTTACTAGGAAATGAAAAACATAGTAAAACATACTGATGTGTATATATATACATGTATATATGTATATATATATATGTATATATACATGTAAACTGTAGACATGCTGTATTCACACCTGCTCAGGTGTGAAAAGATCATCTACTGAACTAAAAACAACAAACTCACCATAAACAACAGGAGCTGAGTGGACGATGACTCTTCTCTTCTCTCTCTGAGCAGAAATGCGCAGCACGATGACCTTTCAAAATAAAAGCACAACATCTAACACTGAGTACTAGTCAAATAAAAGCACTCCTGCTCCTCTATAAAATAATAAAACCTTTACTCAGAGTACACAGAGCTCCTATTCTCTACATCATACAACTGATTATCAGTTAGACATAGAAACTACCTGCTAGAAATAAGAGAAGAGACAAAACTCTGATTCAACAAAAACTACTGACAGGAAACCAGTCTGAAGTCCCACTGGAACCAGTCTGAAGTCCCACTGGAACCAGTCTGAAGTCCCACTGGAACCAGCCTGAAGTCCAGTCTGAAGTCCCACTGGAACCAGTCTGAAGTCCAGTCTGAAGTCCCACTGGAACCAGTCTGAAGTCCCACTGGAACCAGTCTGAAGTCCAGTCTGAAGTCCCTATGGAACCAGTCTGAAGTCCAGTCTGAAGTCCCACTGGAGTCCCACTGGAACCAGTCTGAAGTCCAGTCTGAAGTCCCACTGAAGTCCCACTGGAACCAGTCTGAAGTCCCACTGGAACCAGTCTGAAGTCCCACTGGAACCAGTCTGAAGTCCAGTCTGAAGTCCCTATGGAACCAGTCTGAAGTCCCACTGGAACCAGTCTGAAGTCCAGTCTGAAGTCTCACTGGAGTCCCACTGGAACCAGTCTGAAGTCCAGTCTGAAGTCCCACTGGAACCAGTCCTGAGTGGAACCAGTCTGAAGTCCCACTGGAACCAGCCTAAAGTCCAGTCTGAAGTCCCACTGGAACCAGTCTGAAGTCCGATCTGAAGTCCCACTGGAACCAGTCTGAAGTCCCACTGGAACCAGTCCTAAGTGGAACCAGTCTGAAGTCCCACAGGAGTCCCACTGGAACCAGTCTGAAGTCCCACTGGAACCAGTCTGAAGTCCCACTGGAACCAGCCTGACGTCCCACTGGAGTCCCACTGGAACCAGTCTGAAGTCCCACTGGAGTCCCACTGGAACCAGTCTGAAGTCCCACTGGAACCTGTCTGAAGTCCCACTGGAACCAGCCTGAAGTCCCACTGGAACCAGTCTGAAGTCCCACTGGAACCAGCCTGAAGTCCCACTGGAACCAGTCTTAAGTGGAACCAGTCTGAAGTCCAGTCTGAAGTGGAACCAGTCTAAAGTGGAACCAGTCTGAAGTGGAACCAGTCTGATGGTGCATTAAATCAGTGATTGTGATGGTAGATGCTAATAATGCTAACTATAACCACCCATAATGATGTCATCATTAACTGAATAACTAATGTTTTGAACCCGGCTGTAATATTTACAACAGGAGTCTCTGATTTAACTCTTTCCTTTTGTTCCGTTCTCACACAGTTTATCTACGACCTAAAAATCACAAGTTGTGTTGAAGAAATTAGTGGCATTCAAACAAATATGCGTTAACGCCTCATCTTTGATTCAATTCAATTCAATTCAATTTATTTTTGTATAGCGTCAAATCACAACAGAAGTTATCTCAAGACGCTTTATATATAGAGCAGGTCTATGACCGGACATGTTTGATGACCCTAGTATGTATGTATGTATATGTACATAGATACACATATACCTACATATACAGAACATGTATATGTATATACATACCTACATATATATTTAAATACGTACTTTATGTGTAAATATATATATACAGTGTATATAGTATACTGTATATATGTATATATATGTGTGTGTGTGTGTGTGTGTGTGTGTATGAATGGTGAGAATAAGTGAACAGCCACATTAAACCTGTAAACTGCCATCAGTCAGTAGAACTCAAACTGTTCAGACTTCAGACTCCTGTTGAAATACTTGTGTTTCTCTTTGTGTGACTGACTTTTATTTTGAAGAGTAGGACCAGAATCCACCCAGCTTTCTTTTTTTATGTCTGCATGAACTCAGACGTCCATTTTGTTTGTTTGATCTGTTAACTGAATTTAAGATGATGTCTCTTAACTCTGCTTTCACTTTCCCTCAACGAAGGTCAGGTTAAGACAAGGTTAAGGTAAGGTAAGGTTATCACTCCAGAACATGTTGTGCATTAAAGGGAATTAAACTGAGAACTAATCAAACAGAAAGAACACAATAAAACACAACTAGTGAATATATACACTCACCGGCCACTTTATTAGGCACACCTGTTCAATTGCTTGTTAACACAAATAGCTAATCATCCAATCACATGGCAGCAACTCAATGCATTACGTCATCTAGACGTGGTGAAGACGACTTGCTGAAGTTCAAACCGAGCATCAGAATGGGGAAGAAAGGGGATTTAAGTGACTTTGAACGTGGCATGGTTGTTGGTGCCAGACGGGCTGGTCTGAGTATTAAACTGATGATCTACTGGGATTTACACCACAACCATCTCTAGGGTTAAAGAGAATGGTCCCAACAAGAGAACAGATCCAGTGAGCGGGGGTTGTGTGGACGGAAATGCCTTGTTGATGTCAGAGGTCAGAGGAGAATGGGCAGAGTGGTTGGAGATGATAGAAAGGCAACAGTAACTCAAATAACCACTCGTTACAACCAAGGTATGCAGAATACCATCTCTGAACGCACAACACGTCCAACCTTGAAGCAGATGAAGACCACCCGGTACTAGCAAGGTGTACCTAATAAAGAGGATACCACCCGGTACTAGCAAGGTGTACCTAATAAAGAGGATACCACCCGGTACTAGCAAGGTGTACCTAATAAAGAGGAGACCACCCGGTACTAGCAAGGTGTACCTAATAAAGAGGATACCACCCGGTACTAGCAAGGTGTACCTAATAAAGAGGATACCACCCGGTACTAGCAAGGTGTACCTAATAAAGAGGATACCACCCGGTACTAGCAAGGTGTACCTAATAAAGAGGATACCACCCAGTACTAGCAAGGTGTACCTAATAAAGAGGATACCACCCGGTACTAGCAAGGTGTACCTAATAAAGAGGAGACCACCCTGTACTAGCAAGGTGTACCTAATAAAGAGGACACCACCCGGTACTAGCAAGGTGTACCTAATAAAGTGAACACCACCCTGTACTAGCAAGGTGTACCTAATAAAGTGAACACCACCCGGTACTAGCAAGGTGTACCTAATAAAGTGAACACCACCCGGTACTAGCAAGGTGTACCTAATAAAGAGGACACCACCCGGTACTAGCAAGGTGTACCTAATAAAGAGGACACCACCCTGTACTAGCAAGATGTACCTAATAAAGAGGAACACCACCCGGTACTAGCAAGGTGTACCTAATAAAGTGAGACCACCTGGTACTAGCAAGGTGTACCTAATAAAGAGGAGACCACCCGGTACTAGCAAGGTGTACCTAATAAAGAGGAGACCACCTGGTACTAGCAAGGTGTACCTAATAAAGTGAAGACCACCCGGTACTAGCAAGGTGTACCTAATAAAGAGGAGACCACCTGGTACTAGCAAGGTGTACCTAATAAAGAGGAGACCACCTGGTACTAGCAAGGTGTACCTAATAAAGAGGAGACCACCTGGTACTAGCAAGGTGTACCTAATAAAGTGAAGACCACCTGGTACTAGCAAGGTGTACCTAATAAAGAGGAGACCACCTGGTACTAGCAAGGTGTACCTAATAAAGTGAAGACCACCTGGTACTAGCAAGGTGTACCTAATAAAGAGGAGACCACCTGGTACTAGCAAGGTGTACCTAATAAAGAGGATACCGCCCTGTACTAGCAAGGTGTACCTAATAAAGAGGAGACCACCCTGTACTAGCAAGGTGTACCTAATAAAGAGGATACCACCCTGTACTAGCAAGGTGTACCTAATAAAGAGGAGACCACCCTGTACTAGCAAGGTGTACCTAATAAAGAGGATACCACCCGGTACTAGCAAGGTGTACCTAATAAAGAGGAGACCACCCTGTACTAGCAAGGTGTACCTAATAAAGAGGAGACCACCTGGTACTAGCAAGGTGTACCTAATAAAGAGGAGACCACCTGGTACTAGCAAGGTGTACCTAATAAAGTGAAGACCACCCGGTACTAGCAAGGTGTACCTAATAAAGAGGAGACCACCTGGTACTAGCAAGGTGTACCTAATAAAGAGGAGACCACCCGGTACTAGCAAGGTGTACCTAATAAAGAGGAGACCACCTGGTACTAGCAAGGTGTACCTAATAAAGAGGAGACCACCTGGTACTAGCAAGGTGTACCTAATAAAGAGGAGACCACCTGGTACTAGCAAGGTGTACCTAATAAAGTGAAGACCACCTGGTACTAGCAAGGTGTACCTAATAAAGAGGAGACCACCCTGTACTAGCAAGGTGTACCTAATAAAGTGAAGACCACCTGGTACTAGCAAGGTGTACCTAATAAAGAGGAGACCACCTGGTACTAGCAAGGTGTACCTAATAAAGTGAAGACCACCCGGTACTAGCAAGGTGTACCTAATAAAGAGGAGACCACCCGGTACTAGCAAGGTGTACCTAATAAAGAGGAGACCACCTGGTACTAGCAAGGTGTACCTAATAAAGTGAAGACCACCTGGTACTAGCAAGGTGTACCTAATAAAGAGGAGACCACCCTGTACTAGCAAGGTGTACCTAATAAAGAGGAGACCACCTGGTACTAGCAAGGTGTACCTAATAAAGTGAAGACCACCCGGTACTAGCAAGGTGTACCTAATAAAGAGGAGACCACCCGGTACTAGCAAGGTGTACCTAATAAAGAGGAGACCACCTGGTACTAGCAAGGTGTACCTAATAAAGTGAAGACCACCCGGTACTAGCAAGGTGTACCTAATAAAGAGGAGACCACCTGGTACTAGCAAGGTGTACCTAATAAAGAGGAGACCACCTGGTACTAGCAAGGTGTACCTAATAAAGAGGAGACCACCTGGTACTAGCAAGGTGTACCTAATAAAGTGAAGACCACCCGGTACTAGCAAGGTGTACCTAATAAAGAGGAGACCACCTGGTACTAGCAAGGTGTACCTAATAAAGTGAAGACCACCTGGTACTAGCAAGGTGTACCTAATAAAGAGGAGACCACCCTGTACTAGCAAGGTGTACCTAATAAAGTGAAGACCACCTGGTACTAGCAAGGTGTACCTAATAAAGAGGAGACCACCTGGTACTAGCAAGGTGTACCTAATAAAGTGAAGACCACCTGGTACTAGCAAGGTGTACCTAATAAAGAGGAGACCACCCTGGTACTAGCAAGGTGTACCTAATAAAGAGGAGACCACCTGGTACTAGCAAGGTGTACCTAATAAAGTGAAGACCACCCGGTACTAGCAAGGTGTACCTAATAAAGAGGAGACCACCCGGTACTAGCAAGGTGTACCTAATAAAGAGGAGACCACCTGGTACTAGCAAGGTGTACCTAATAAAGTGAAGACCACCCGGTACTAGCAAGGTGTACCTAATAAAGAGGAGACCACCTGGTACTAGCAAGGTGTACCTAATAAAGAGGAGACCACCCGGTACTAGCAAGGTGTACCTAATAAAGAGGAGACCACCTGGTACTAGCAAGGTGTACCTAATAAAGTGAAGACCACCTGGTACTAGCAAGGTGTACCTAATAAAGAGGAGACCACCCGGTACTAGCAAGGTGTACCTAATAAAGAGGAGACCACCTGGTACTAGCAAGGTGTACCTAATAAAGAGGAGACCACCCGGTACTAGCAAGGTGTACCTAATAAAGAGGAGACCACCTGGTACTAGCAAGGTGTACCTAATAAAGAGGAGACCACCCGGTACTAGCAAGGTGTACCTAATAAAGAGGAGACCACCTGGTACTAGCAAGGTGTACCTAATAAAGTGAAGACCACCCGGTACTAGCAAGGTGTACCTAATAAAGAGGAGACCACCCTGGTACTAGCAAGGTGTACCTAATAAAGAGGAGACCACCCTGGTACTAGCAAGGTGTACCTAATAAAGAGGAGACCACCTGTACTAGCAAGGTGTACCTAATAAAGAGGAGACCACCCTGTACTAGCAAGGTGTACCTAATATAGAGGATACCGCCCTGTACTAGCAAGGTGTACCTAATAAAGAGGAGACCACCCTGTACTAGCAAGGTGTACCTAATAAAGAGGAGACCACCCTGTACTAGCAAGGTGTACCTAATAAAGAGGAGACCACCCTGGTACTAGCAAGGTGTACCTAATAAAGAGGAGACCACCTGGTACTAGCAAGGTGTACCTAATAAAGAGGAGACCACCCGGTACTAGCAAGGTGTACCTAATAAAGAGGAGACCACCTGGTACTAGCAAGGTGTACCTAATAAAGAGGAGACCACCCGGGTACTAGCAAGGTGTACCTAATAAAGAGGAGACCACCTGGTACTAGCAGGTGTACCTAATAAAGAGGAGACCACCGGTACTAGCAAGGTGTACCTAATAAAGAGGAGACCACCTGGTACTAGCAAGGTGTACCTAATAAAGTGAAGACACCCGGTACTAGCAAGGTGTACCTAATAAAGAGGAGACCACCTGGTACTAGCAAGGTGTACCTAATAAAGAGGAAGACCACCCTGGTACTAGCAAGGTGTACCTAATAAAGAGGAGACCACCTGGTACTAGCAAGGTGTACCTAATAAAGAGGAGACCACCCTGTACTAGCAAGGTGTACCTAATAAAGAGGATACCGCCCTGTACTAGCAAGGTGTACCTAATAAAGAGGAGACCACCCTGTACTAGCAAGGTGTACCTAATAAAGAGGAGACCACCCTGTACTAGCCAAGGTGTACCTAATAAAGAGGAGACCACCCTGGTACTAGCAAGGTGTACCTAATAAAGAGGAGACCACCCTGTACTAGCAAGGATTGTACCTAATAAAGAGGAGACCACCCTGGTACTAGCAAGGTGTACCTAATAAAGAGGAGACCACCTGGTACTAGCAAGGTGTACCTAATAAAGGAGAGACCACCTGGTACTAGCAAGGTGTACCTAATAAAGAGGAAGACCACCCGGTACTAGCAAGGTGTACCTAATAAAG
This sequence comes from Sebastes aleutianus, assembly GCA_916700875.1. Lineage (NCBI taxonomy): Eukaryota > Metazoa > Chordata > Actinopteri > Perciformes > Sebastidae > Sebastes > Sebastes aleutianus. Next base: position 50,595 of record CAKAKS010000395.1, on the reverse strand, counting down.
AGGAGACCACCCGGTACTAGCAAGGTGTACCTAATAAAGAGGAGACCACCTGGTACTAGCAAGGTGTACCTAATAAAGAGGAGACCACCTGGTACTAGCGAAGGTGTACCTAATAAAGAGGAGACCACCTGGTACTAGCAAGGTGTACCTAATAAAGTGAAGACCACCCGGTACTAGCAAGGTGTACCTAATAAAGAGGAGACCACCTGGTACTAGCAAGGTGTACCTAATAAAGTGAAGACCACCTGGTACTAGCAAGGTGTACCTAATAAAGAGGAGACCACCCTGTACTAGCAAGGTGTACCTAATAAAGTGAAGACCACCTGGTACTAGCAAGGTGTACCTAATAAGAGGAGACCACCTGGTACTAGCAAGGTGTACCTAATAAAGTGAAGACCACCCGGTACTAGCAAGGTGTACCTAATAAAGAGGAGACCACCTGGTACTAGCAAGGTGTACCTAATAAAGTGAAGACCACCCGGTACTAGCAAGGTGTACCTAATAAAGAGGAGACCACCTGGTACTAGCAAGGTGTACCTAATAAAGAGGAGACCACCCGGTACTAGCAAGGTGTACCTAATAAAGTGAAGACCACCTGGTACTAGCAAGGTGTACCTAATAAAGAGGAGACCACCTGGTACTAGCAAGGTGTACCTAATAAAGTGAAGACCACCCGGTACTAGCAAGGTGTACCTAATAAAGAGGAGACCACCTGGTACTAGCAAGGTGTACCTAATAAAGTGAAGACCACTGGTACTAGCAAGGTGTACCTAATAAAGAGGAGACCACCCTGTACTAGCAAGGTGTACCTAATAAGAGTGAAGACCACCTGGTACTAGGCAAGGTGTACCTAATAAAGAGGAGACCACCCGGTACTAGCAAGGTGTACCTAATAAAGAGGAGACCACCTGGTACTAGCAAGGTGTACCTAATAAAGTGTAGACCCACCCGGTACTAGCAAGGTGTACCTAATAAAGAGGAGACCACCTGGTACTAGCAAGGTGTACCTAATAAAGAGGAGACCCACCTGGTACTAGCAAGGTGTACCTAATAAAGAGGAGACCACCTGGTACTAGCAAGGTGTACCATAATAAAGTGAAGACCACCCTGTACTAGCAAGGTGTACCTAATAAAGAGGAGACCACCCGGTACTAGCAAGGTGTACCTAATAAGAGGAGACCACCTGGTACTAGCAAGGTGTACCTAATAAAGTGAAGACCACCCGGTACTAGCAAGGTGTACCTAATAAAGAGGATACCACCTGGTACTAGCAAGGTGTACCTAATAAAGAGGAGACCACCTGGTACTAGCAAGGTGTACCTAATAAAGAGGAGACCACCCTGTACTAGCAAGGTGTACCTAATAAAGAGGATACCACCCTGTACTAGCAAGGTGTACCTAATAAAGAGGAGACCACCCGGTACTAGCAAGGTGTACCTAATAAAGAGGATACCACCCTGTACTAGCAAGGTGTACCTAATAAAGAGGAGACCACCTGGTACTAGCAAGGTGTACCTAATAAAGAGGAGACCACCCTGTACTAGCAAGGTGTACCTAATAAAGAGGAGACCACCCTGTACTAGCAAGGTGTACCTAATAAAGAGGAGACCACCCTGTACTAGCAAGGTGTACCTAATAAAGAGGAGACCACCCTGTACTAGCAAGGTGTACCTAATAAAGAGGAGACCACCTGGTACTAGCAAGGTGTACCTAATAAAGAGGAGACCACCCGGTACTAGCAAGGTGTACCTAATAAAGAGGATACCACCTGGTACTAGCAAGGTGTACCTAATAAAGAGGAGACCACCCTGTACTAGCAAGGTGTACCTAATAAAGAGGATACCACCCTGTACTAGCAAGGTGTACCTAATAAAGAGGAGACCGCCCTGTACTAGCAAGGTGTACCTAATAAAGAGGAGACCACCCTGTACTAGCAAGGTGTACCTAATAAAGAGGATACCACCTGGTACTAGCAAGGTGTACCTAATAAAGAGGAGACCACCCTGTACTAGCAAGGTGTACCTAATAAAGAGGAGACCGCCCTGTACTAGCAAGGTGTACCTAATAAAGAGGAGACCACCCTGTACTAGCAAGGTGTACCTAATAAAGAGGAGACCACCCTGTACTAGCAAGGTGTACCTAATAAAGAGGAGACCACCTGGTACTAGCAAGGTGTACCTAATAAAGAGGAGACCACCCGGTACTAGCAAGGTGTACCTAATAAAGAGGATACCACCTGGTACTAGCAAGGTGTACCTAATAAAGAGGAGACCACCCTGTACTAGCAAGGTGTACCTAATAAAGAGGATACCGCCCTGTACTAGCAAGGTGTACCTAATAAAGAGGATACCACCTGGTACTAGCAAGGTGTACCTAATAAAGAGGAGACCACCTGGTACTAGCAAGGTGTACCTAATAAAGAGGAGACCACCTGGTACTAGCAAGGTGTACCTAATAAAGAGGAGACCACCCTGTACTAGCAAGGTGTACCTAATAAAGAGGATACCGCCCTGTACTAGCAAGGTGTACCTAATAAAGAGGATACCACCTGGTACTAGCAAGGTGTACCTAATAAAGAGGATACCACCTGGTACTAGCAAGGTGTACCTAATAAAGAGGAGACCACCTGGTACTAGCAAGGTGTACCTAATAAAGAGGAGACCACCCAGTACTAGCAAGGTGTACCTAATAAAGAGGAGACCACCCGGTACTAGCAAGGTGTACCTAATAAAGTGGCCGGTGAGTGTATATTAACATATAGCCTCTATGTGATATAAACATAACTACAGTAATGAATAATGATAAAGGGATGATGAAGTAGACCAGATGGAGAAAGAGAGCTCATATCTGTATGTGATGTATCACAGACTTAACAGACATCTATCTGGTGCTTTTATTTTGTAGGTCCGCCCCTCTCTCCGTCGTTAGGGCGTTATGAGTCGAGCTTTGAGGAAGAACCGGAGAAACAACGTCGACATCGTGCGTGCTGCTTTCAGGTGAGTTTGTCTTGATATATAAACATTATGTATCTGTATATATACATATTTGTATATATATTTATATATAGAGAGAGAGGTCTGTTTATCATCTTATTAACTTAAACGTGGAAACAACAGAACTCAGTTTTAATGGTTATTTTTCTCTAACAGAGTAAAACCTGTTTCATGTTTTCATACTAAAGCAGGAAATCAAACTAAGAAAAATAAAAGTCTAATTTCTGTTCAGATGTTTTCTGCTGGTCTGTCTGCACCGCGCGCATGCGCTGAAAGTGGCCGCTGCACGCACCTCTCGGGAGCGCGCAGAGAGAACAAGGGGAATATTATCACATAATATAAACATTTAATATATAATATAATAATATCTATTATTATCAGATAATATAACCATATAATATATAATATAATAATAAATATCAGATAATATAACCATATAATATAACATCTATTATTATCAGATAGTATAAACATATAACATATAATATAATAATAAATATTATTATCAGATAATACATAATATAATAATATCGATTTTTATCAGATCATATAAACATATAATATCTAATATATTAATATGTATTACTATTATCAGATAATAAACATAATATATAATATAATAAATATTATCAGATAATATAGACATATAATATATAGTATAACATCTATTATTATCAGATAAAACATATAATATAATAATATCTATTATTATCAGACAATATAAACATATAATATATAATATAATAATAAGTATTATTATTATCAGATAATATAAACATATAAAATAAGTATGGGATAATGTACAGCCAAACGGTCGTTTTTGTGAAGACGTCAATATTTTCGACACAAAAACGGTCCTCCAGAGTCTGACATCAGAGCTGCGCCCATAGCAACAGTCTGTTATACATAGCAACGGTCTGTTTTACATAGCAACGATCTGTTATACGTAGCAACGATCTGTTATACGTAGCAACGATCTGTTATACGTAGCAATGGTCTGTTATACGTACCAACGGTCTGTTATACATAGCAACGATCTGTTATACATAGCAACGGTCTGTTATACATAGCAACGGTCTGTTATACGTAGCAATGGTCTGTTATACGTACCAACGGTCTGTTATACATAGCAACGATCTGTTATACGTAGCAACAGTCTGTTATACATAGCAACGGTCTGTTATATATAGCAACGGTCTGTTTTACATAGCAACGATCTGTTATACGTAGCAATGGTCTGTTATACGTAGCAACGGTCTGTTATACATAGCAACGGTCTGTTATACATAGCAACGATCTGTTATACGTAGCAATGGTCTGTTATACGTACCAACGGTCTGTTATACATAGCAACGATCTGTTATACATAGCAACGGTCTGTTATACATAGCAACGATCTGTTATACGTAGCAATGGTCTGTTATACGTACCAACGGTCTGTTATACATAGCAACAGTCTGTTATACATAGCAACAGTCTGTTTTACATAGCAACGATCTGTTATACGTAGCAATGGTCTGTTATACGTAGCAACGGTCTGTTATACATAGCAACGATCTGTTATACATAGCAACGGTCTGTTATATGTAGCAATGGTCTGTTATACATAGAAACGATCTATTATACATAGCAACGGTCTGTTATACATAGCAATGGTCTGTTATACGTAGCAACGGTCTGTTATATGTAGCAACGGTCTGTTATACGTAGCAACGGTCTGTTATATGTAGCAACGATCTGTTATACATAACAACGGTCTGTTATACATAGCTACGGTCTGTTATACATAGCAACGGTCTGTTATATATAGCAACGATCTATTATACATAGCAACGGTCTGTTATACATAGCAATGGTCTGTTATACGTAGCAACGGTCTGTTATACGTAGCAACGGTCTGTTATACTTAGCTACGGTCTGTTATACGTAGCAACGGTCTGTTATACGTAGCAACGGTCTGTTATACGTAGCTACGGTCTGTTATACATAGCAACGGTCTGTTATACATAGCAACGATCTGTTATACGTAGCAACGGTCTGTTATACATAGCAACGGTCTGTTATACGTAGCAACGGTCTGTTATACTTAGCAACGGTCTGTTATACGTAGCAACGGTCTGTTATACATAGCAACGGTCTGTTATACATAGCAACGGTCTGTTATACATTGCAACGCTCTGTTATACATTGCAACGGTCTGTTATACATAGCAACGATCTGCTATACATAGCAACGGTCTGTTATACATAGCAACGGTCTGCTATACATAGCAACGGTCTGCTATACATAGCAACGGTCTGTTATACATAGCAACGGTCTGTTATACATAGCAACGGTCTGTTATACATAGCAACGGTCTGTTATACATAGCAACGGTCTGTTATACATAGCAACGATCTGTTATACATAGCAACGGTCTGTTATACATAGCAATGGTCTGTTATACATAGCAACGGTCTGTTATACATAGCAACGGTCTGTTATACATAGCAACGGTCTGTTATATATAGCAACGGTCTGTTATACATAGCAACGGTCTGTTATACATAGCAACGGTCTGTTATACATAGCAACGGTCTGTTATACATAGCAACGGTCTGTTATACATAGCAACGGTCTGTTATACATAGCAACGGTCTGTTATACATAGCAACGGTCTGTTATACATAGCAACGGTCTGTTATACATAGCAACGGTCTGTTATACATAGCAACGGTCTGTTATACATAGCAACGGTCTGGTATACATAGCAACGGTCTGTTATACATAGCAACGGTCTGTTATACATAGCAACGGTCTGGTATACATAGCAACGGTCTGTTATACATAGCAACGGTCTGTTATACATAGCAACGGTCTGTTATACATAGCAACGGTCTGTTATACATAGCAACGGTCTGTTATACATAGCAACGGTCTGTTATACATAGCAACGGTCTGTTATACATAGCAACGGTCTGTTATACATAGCAACGGTCTGTTATACATAGCAACGGTCTGTTATACATAGCAACGGTCTGTTATACATAGCAACGGTCTGTTATACATAGCAACGGTCTGCTATACATAGCAACGGTCTGTTATACATAGCAACGGTCTGTTATACATAGCAACGGTCTGTTATACATAGCAACGGTCTGTTATACATAGCAACGGTCTGTTATACATAGCAACGGTCTGTTATACATAGCAACGGTCTGTTATACATAGCAACGGTCTGTTATACATAGCAACGGTCTGTTATACATAGCAACGGTCTGTTATACATAGCAACGGTCTGTTATACATAGCAACGGTCTGTTATACATAGCAACGGTCTGTTATACATAGCAACGGTCTGTTATACATAGCAACGGTCTGTTATACATAGCAACAGTCTGTTATACATAGCAACGGTCTGTTATACATAGCAACGGTCTGTTATACATAGCAACGGTCTGTTATACATAGCAACGGTCTGTTATACATAGCAACGGTCTGTTATACATAGCAACGGTCTGTTATACATAGCAACGGTCTGTTATACATAGCAACGGTCTGTTATACATAGCAATGGTCTGTTATACATAGCAACGGTCTGTTATACATAGCAACGATCTGTTATACATAGCAACGGTCTGTTTTACATAGCAACGATCTGTTATACGTAGCAATGGTCTGTTATACGTACCAACGGTCTGTTATACATAGCAACGATCTGTTATACATAGCAACGGTCTGTTATATGTAGCAATGGTCTGTTATACATAGAAACGATCTATTATACATAGCAACGGTCTGTTATACATAGCAATGGTCTGTTATACGTAGCAACGGTCTGTTATACGTAGCAACGGTCTGTTATATGTAGCAACGATCTGTTATACATAACAACGGTCTGTTATACATAGCTACGGTCTGTTATACATAGCAACGGTCTGTTATATATAGCAACGATCTATTATACATAGCAACGGTCTGTTATACATAGCTACGGTCTGTTATATATAGCAACGATCTGTTATACATAACAACGGTCTGTTATACATAGCTACGGTCTGTTATACATAGCAACGGTCTGTTATATATAGCAACGATCTATTATACATAGCAACGGTCTGTTATACATAGCAATGGTCTGTTATACGTAGCAACGGTCTGTTATACGTAGCAACGGTCTGTTATACTTAGCTACGGTCTGTTATACGTAGCAACGGTCTGTTATACGTAGCAACGGTCTGTTATACGTAGCTACGGTCTGTTATACATAGCAACGGTCTGTTATACATAGCAACGATCTGTTATACGTAGCAACGGTCTGTTATACATAGCAACGGTCTGTTATACGTAGCAACGGTCTGTTATACTTAGCTACGGTCTGTTATACGTAGCAACGGTCTGTTATACGTAGCAACGGTCTGTTATACGTAGCTACGGTCTGTTATACATAGCAACGGTCTGTTATACGTAGCTACGGTCTGTTATACGTAGCAACGATCTGTTATACGTAGCAACGGTCTGTTATACGTAGCAACGGTCTGCTATACGTAGCAACGGTCTGCTATACGTAGCAACGGTCTGTTATACGTAGCAACGGTCTGCTATACGTAGCAACGGTCTGCTATACGTAGCAACGGTCTGTTATACGTAGCTACGGTCTGTTATACATAGCAACGGTCTGTTATACGTAGCAACGGTCTGCTATATATAGAAACGGTCTGTCATACATAGAAACGGTCTGTTATACATAGCAACGGTCTTGGAACTAGAACCCTTAGGACATCTAGTCCCAGATGCCCCAAGGCTTCTAGTCCCAGATGCCCTAAGGGTTCTAGTCCCAGATGCACTATGGGTTCTAGTCCCAGATGTCCTAAGGGTTCTAGTCCCAGATGTCTTAAGGGTTCTAGTCCCAGATGCCCTAAGGGTTCTAGTCCCAGATGTCCTAAGGGTTCTAGTCCCAGATGTCCTAAGAGTCCTAGTCCCAGATGTCCTAAGGGTTCTAGTCCCAGATGTCCTAAGGGTTCTAGTCCCAGATGTCCTATGGGTTCTAGTTCCAGATGTCCTATGGGTTCTATTTCCAGATGTCCTATGGGTTCTAGTTCCAGATGTCCTATGGGTTCTAGTTCCTGATGTCATGTTTTATTGGAGACTGACCTCACATTAAGCAAAGCAATATTAGCTCTAACAGGTTCAGGATCTGTAGTTGCAGTGGGAAGCAGCATGCAATATAGCAGGTTCTGATGGTTAATACCACCAGATTTTAACTTTAGGGACCTTGGTCTATTAATAGTGGAGATCCTTTGAGGACATATGGGACTTGAGACATATGCTGAATCTGATATTAGTGCAGAACTTTTGGGATATTCAATGTTTAATCTAGGAGTAATCCTAACAGGAGTGTTAGAGGCTGTGTAGGGCGTTATACACTGGTGAGTGGAGCTAGTGGGCGAGATGGATGCCGGTGGAGGACAATAGGGGGCGCTAGCACTAGAAACAGTGGCCTGAGATGACGTCAGAGAAGAAGACTCCTGGGCGTGTGTGTGAGATGTAAACAGTCAATCATGTGGAGAAGACTGTATAGCGTGCTGCAGGTTAGCCGCTAGCATTCGGCTACCCAGCCTGTTGGGGTGCACTCCGTCAGTCCTGAAGAGGGAGAAACGATTCCAAAATAAGTTAAAATTGTCGATAAAACCTATGTTGTGCACACTGCAGGCGCATTTGAGCCATGTGTGGAGGCTGAGGATCCTGCTGAAGCGCCCTGCTCCATGGTCCAGTGTGGGGATAGGGCCAGAGATAAAAACTGATTTTCCACAAGTACTTAAAAAGTTAAAAAGGTCCTTAAAATCATTTTTTGTCAGTTCAGACTGCTGGCGAGCTGTATCATTAGACCCCACATGAACTATCACTCGGTTGATAGAGGACGGGAGTGAACGCAGTAGCCCCGGGAGTTTATCTCGGATGACCGTGACCGTGGCTCCAGGGAAGCAGTGAGTGACTGCGTTGAAGAAGCGGATATTCCTGGTTATGGAGTCCCCAACTATTAAGGTGGTTGGGGGAAGAGTGGATGAGGAGATGATGGGGATTGTGGATGTGGTGACCAAGCAGGCGAGTGTTGTGGTGAGACAGTGTCTGCAGAGTAAGGAGAGGATGTTTCTGCCGGCTCAGAGCAGGGAAAACTTGCAGAGCGTCTCATCACGGCCTCTTTCAGGAGTTTGTGACGGGAGGATGAAGTTATGAGCCGAGATGAACGCCGTTGATTCGGCTTCACAGTGGAGCGGCGAGCCACCAGGGGCGAGGATGCGGTGTCGGCAGGAGAAGGTTGTGTTCTCGGACGAGGGTCCAGGTCCGGACGAGTCTGAGCCGCGGGGACATCAGCTGGGTGGACTGGAGCATCATCGGACAGGGGTGCGTAGCGGTTGGACAGGCTTAGGCGAGCTGGTGAATCCCCGTCCATGTGTCCCTTGCGACCGCGGACCACAACCTCAGACCACGACGGATGGTGATGAGGAGTCGAGCAGGAGGAAGGCCGTAGGCAGGTGGAGGTATCCAACATAACAGTTTCCTGGATGGTTGTGTTGAGTGAGGCTATTTGTTTGGACTGGCCCGAGGCCACCTCCATGAAGCTGGACAAATAGGGAATCTTTCTTTCTGAGTTCAGCCGCTAGCCGTTGGATATCCTCCTTAAGGTCAGTTATCTTTTTGTTGGCTTTTTGGAGCAGAATATAGTCTTCAGAGATATTAGAAGCCATATTTTGGCTATGGATTGTTTCTGAAAGTAATACAATCCAGGCGTCCGATGACTAAGAACATGTATCCAGTTAAAAGATGTTGTTAACAGTGTGCAATGTCACCAACGTGTGTCTGCGCCTCTGCACGGCTCAATGAAACCAGGATGAGAGCTGGATCCATAAGGGTTCTAGTCCCAGATGTTCTAAGGGTTCTAGTCCCAGATGTCCTAAGGGTTCTAGGAGGTTCATAATGTTTTTTTCATTCACCACTCACTGTGTCCTTTCTGTTGTCTTCAGCAGGTTTGTTGTCACCCAGTCATGGATCCGAGTCTCGTCATCGTCCTTCTGGGAAACACTGGAGTTGGTAAAAGTGCTTCAGGAAACACCATCCTGGGACGACCAGCGTTCGAGTCAAGACAAGCCTTCAGATCGGTGACGACACAAATCTCCGAGGCAACTGAAACTGTGTTTGGGAAACAGATCTCCGTGATCGACACTCCAGGAATATTAGGATCTGAGATGGAGATCCAAACCTGGTGTCGGGACCTCCTGCAGTCCTCCAGACCTCGTCTTTTCCTGGTGGTGTTCAGTGTTGGACGGTTCACCAAAGAGCAAGCGAAGGTCCTGATGGCAGCCAACAGAGTCCTCGGGCCTCAGGAGTTCAAAAAGTGTCAACTGCTCTTCACAGGTGGCGATGCTTTAAAGGACAGGTCTTTGGAGGACTTTCTCTTTGAAGAAAACGTTACAACATTTTCAGGGAAGTATCATCTGTTCAACAATGAAGAAGGAGGACGGGAGCAGGAGCAAGTCAGAGAGCTGCTGATCAAGTCAGGCCACCTCAGAATCCAGCAACCTGATTCACCAGGTATCACCTTATATCATTTTCACATATTCTGTGTGTATCCAGAGCTAAAGCTGTGACTAACTCAGGTGATAAAGTCATACCCAGTGTAGTCGTCTATGAGCGCTTGTCGAGTAACGTTATGGCAATTAACTGCATTTGGGCGACTAGCAACATCTCTGTGTTTTCTTTCTTCAAGACAGGAGGATGGTTCTGCTCGGCCTGCCGGGAGGAGGAAGGAGTTCATCAGGAAACACCATCCTGGGATCAGATCAGTTCAGATCAGCCGGTGGTTTTGATTCAGTCAGTACTGAGACGGTCTCTAAATCAGCCGTGGTGGAGGGTCGTAAGGTCACAGTGGTCGACACTCCAGGATTCACTGATGAAGGTCTGACTCCTAAACAGCTGTACCTGGAGATCATGAGGTTTATAGTGAAGGCCAGTCCAGGACCACATGCCCTCGTCATCGTGGTCAGAATAGGCAGCATCACCACAACAGACGTCAAACTGTTTGAGCTACTTCTTAAACTGTTTGACGGTGGAGCTTGTAGGTACTCCATGGTGCTTTTCACTCATGGAGACCAGCTAGGAGGTCAGTCCATTGCTGGTCTGATCCAATCCAACAGTGACGTATCAGAACTGGTCTCCATGTGTGGTGGTAGATACCGTGTGTTTGACAACCGTCAGAGAGGAAACAGGGTGCAGGTTAGAAACCTCCTGGATCAAATAGATGAGATGGTCACAGCTAACGAAGGACAACACTTCACCGATGAGATGTTCCGGAAGGCTCGGCCAGGCGATGGCGACGCAGTTTACAGAGATTGGGAAAGAATTTGCCGTTTGTTAAAGAGTCATAAGTATAAAATCATCTGTTTCTCACTGTGTCTGGCTGCAGTGGCACTGATAAGATGGATGATTAAATAAAACTAGAAGTGCACTCAGAGAGCACAGAGCCCCGCCAAGGCAGGTTTCATGTATATCAACTCTCCAGTGACTCCCTGCGCCTCTGACAAAAAAATTATATAGAAATGAATAATAGTTATTATACCCCCGTGACAACGTAGTCGGGTCCGATCTATTCAATTCAATGTTTATATACCATATACATTATATACTGGATATATATTATATTTTAATTCCTGTTTAAGTTTTGACTAATTTGTATTTGCATTAAAAAGGTTTACGCTTGAATTATAATTCCTCTTAATTTTGAAGATTTTTTTGCCAAGATGTTGGTGAACGATTTATTCATTTAATACTAAATAACTTCACCAGATTTATGTTATCTATGTGTTTATTAATCACATTTTGTTTTACAAAGTTAGTAAAACAATGTTTAAGTCCAGCCGGATGTCGTCTTACACATAACAGAATGATTCCAGTCTCTAACACACAGTGAGGCATACAGATGATTAATCAATCACTGGTAACAGATCATTACTCGGTATCAGCTGATACCCAAAGCCCAGGTATCGGTGTTGAGACTGAAAACGTTGGATCGGTGCATTCCTACCCTTTACACAGACTAATAAAACAAGTTTTAACATTTCAGTCAACTGAACTGTGTCATAGTCTACGTTCGTCTACGACCCGTCACCTATCCTCTAATTTTGCCGATCCTCAATAGCGTTGGCTCGTCTGGAGTTCCTCTTGCTACAGCAGGTTTATAAATCCCCCCTAAAAAGAGAGAAAAGTCTCAGAGGAAAATGGAGAATTGAATAGAGCGTGGACAGATTAGTTTGCTTTCTGCGGCGAGAAATTAGCAAACAACAAAAAAGTAATTGAAAGACATTTTCCTAACAAACACACTGGAAGCTTCTAATCAAATCTCCTCCAGACGATTCTCCAGTGTCCTGCCTCTTATCTGTACTCAGCTCCTCTCTGAATTAGACCCAACAGGTGTGTTACCTTCATTATAAAGGCTCAAATACCTTTGTGACCTTGGTCTGGTCAGCTAACATTACTGCCAAGCAGCTGAAATATAGAGTGATATTGTGCTTTTAGCTGACGTGTGTCTCCTCACTGTGTTGAGTGATGCTCCTTCATGTCTATGTAGAGCGAGCACAAGCGCCAGCAACAGGACGCTGACTTTAGTTGACTTAACGGACACAGGTGAAGCTGTTAACAAGACATTATGATTCTAACTAACAGGCCCTTTAAGACAGTAAAGGTTTCTGATTCCTGCTTTAGACGATATTACGCACACTATGACTCGGTGACTTACTGTCCATATAGTCATATGATCATATTTTTGTTTGTATTGTATTTACAAGTTATTGATTTGAGCTTCTCCTGAAAATTAATGAGCATCATTAATTCATTCAGTTTTTAAACGTTTTTTTGTTAATGTTCATAAACAGTAATCTGATGCATCTATTAATCACTTTAACATTTTTATCTGATCAGTTTTAATGAGTGATGATATAATCAGAGTATAAACAATGTCAGGTGTTCATTATTGGATGTTTAAATGTGATCAAATCTGACACATAGAAGACCATGTGTTGAAGTTTCTGATGAATAATACAATAACGTGATTTCTGTTGGAGGATTCTGATATATTGATCATCTGTCGATCAGTTCTTTTGATTCGTACAAATAAACTGAAAACTTTATATCTTAGTTTTGCTTTTTTATTAAAGTGTTTGATTTAAAGCTAATAACTTTAAGGTTTATTTATTAATATAATAAACAAACTTTAACAGCTCAAAATGTTTTACATTATTAATACGTACCAGAACAAACAACATATATATATGTGTATATCTACATATATATCTACATATATATGTAGATATATATATATGTGTGTGTATATATATACACACACATATATACACTCACCGGCCACTTTATTAGGTACACCTTGCTAGTACCGGGTGGTCTTCATCTGCTTCAAGGTTGGACGTGTTGTGCGTTCAGAGATGGTATTCTGCATACCTTGGTTGTAACGGTTATTTGAGTTACTGTTGCCTTTCTATCATCTCCAACCACTCTGCCCATTCTCCTCTGACCTCTGACATCAACAAGGCGTTTCACTGGATATGTTCTCTTGTTGGGACCATTCTCTGTAAACCCTAGAGATGGTTGTGGTGAAAATCCCAGTAGATCAGCAGTTTAATACTCAGACCAGCCCGTCTGGCACCAACAACCATGCCACGTTCAAAGTCACTTAAATCCCCTTTCTTCCCCATTCTGATGCTCGGTTTGAACTTCAGCAAGTCGTCTTCACCACGTCTAGATGACGTAATGCATTGAGCTGCTGCCATGTGATTGATGATTAGCTATTTGTGTTAACAAGCAATTGAACAGGTGTGCCTAATAAAGTGGCCGGTGAGTGTATATATATATATATGTATGTGTATATTTCATATATATATATATACACACATATATATATATATATATTAGATATTAAAGCAAACATTAAACACATTTTAAATGTAAATAGTGAGGTTGTAAATCTAAAAAGATCTTTTTTAACTTTAAAATCTCAGCTGACTTTCAGAGTTCAGATGCAGAATATTTTTATGTCGTTGTTTTATTTTCTCTAAAACCTCCAGTTTAACACTAAAGTGTCTTTAAGTTCTAACTCTTATTAAATAAAGTTAAAATAAAGTTTAAGATGATTCAACAGCTTTTTGTCTTTTTTCTTACATGAAGAAAATTAAACTAAACATGAACCGACGACTGTGTTCTGAACTGAAGGAAGATTACAGGTACACTAACACCTTTATAATGATATAATATAATAATATAATAACATAATAACAGGTTAGTCTACAGGGGGCGCTGTAGGAGTCACATCGCTCTTATTGACCATCACAGACACCTTTATAATGATATAATATAATAATATAATAACAGGTTAGTCTACAGGGGGCGCTGTAGGAGTCACATCGCTCTTATTGACCATCACAGACACCTTTATAATGATATAATATAATACATAATAACAGGTTAGTCCCTGTAGGAGTCACATACTGATAAACCACACTGACTGAACACATTTAACATTTTACTGAAGAACTTCTGAACTTTGAGATCAGCCAGACGAGTGCATTGCATGATGGGTAGTGATTCAGGACCTGTTCTACATGTTTACAGGTATCAGATCAGGCTGGTTGGAGATGAACTGCTCCTCGCCTGGAGAGTAGAGGAGGTCAGCAGAGACTAAAAGCTGCAGTGAGAAACAGTATCCAGCAGCCTTCAGAGGATTTACAGGAAGTCACAGAAAGTGACTTCCTGTTAGATCTGATCTGTAGGCCACTTGTGGTTTTCAGACCACGTTGGGATTTACTTTTATTTGTTTGTAAATCTATGTGTAAATGTGCGTGTCTGGCGTTGGATTCCATCCTTTTATTAAATTACATAATGACCACTCGTTTTGAGTGTTCTATATAGATAACCTTCATTATTATAATAATTGAAAAATGTCAAATAAAAAGTCAGAAAAATGTCTGAAAAATGTTCGACAGAAGTCTGAAACAAGAACAAAAAAGTCCCCAAAATGTAAAAAAGAAATTACAGAAAGAAAATCTGAAAACTGTCCAAAAAAAGTCTAAAAAATATCCAAAGAAATGTAAAAAAAAAATGTAAAAATTAAGTGAAACTAAATGGTCGTCTCTGTCCACTCATATTAAACATGAATCACAATTAGTGTATGAAAATAATATGCAAGATCAGCATATCGTTTGATATGAACGGCCGAATGGTGCATCGCTTTAAATGCTGCGGCCGCAAGGCATTGTGGGATGTTATTCTCTCCTTTCCTTTGGTAAAGGATGCTCCAGTGTATCCTAAAGGAGATAATAAAGGAAGCATTGAAGCTCCTTTCCTTTGGTAAAGGATGCTCCAGTGTGTCCTCTGCTAAAGGAGATAATAAAGGAAGCATTGAAGCTCCTTTCCTTTGGTAAAGGATGCTCCAGTGTGTCCTCTGCTAAAGGAGATAATAAAGGAAGCATTGAGGCTCCTTTCCTTTGGTAAAGGATGCTCCAGTGTGTCCTAAAGGAGATAATAAAGGAAGCATTGAAGCTCCTTTCCTTTGGTAAAGGATGCTCCAGTGTGTCCTAAAGGAGATAATAAAGGAAGCATTGAAGCTCCTTTCCTTTGGTAAAGGATGCTCCAGTGTGTCCTCTGCTAAAGGAGATAATAAAGGAAGCATTGAGGCTCCTTTCCTTTGGTAAAGGATGCTCCAGTGTGTCCTAAAGGAGATAATAAAGGAAGCATTGAAGCTCCTTTCCTTTGGTAAAGGATGCTCCAGTGTGTCCTAAAGGAGATAATAAAGGAAGCATTGAAGCTCCTTTCCTTTGGTAAAGGATGCTCCAGTGTGTCCTCTGCTGAAGGAGATAATAAAGGAAGCATTGAAGCTCCTTTCCTTTGGTAAAGGATGCTCCAGTGTATCCTCTGCTAAAGGAGATAATAAAGGAAGCAGTGAAGCTCCTTTCCTTTGGTAAAGGATGCTCCAGTGTGTCCTAAAGGAGATCATAAAGGAAGCATTGAAGCTCCTTTCCTTTGGTAAAGGATGCTCCAGTGTGTCCTAAAGGAGATCATAAAGGAAGCATTGAAGCTCCTTTCCTTTGGTAAAGGATGCTCCAGTGTGTCCTCTGCTAAAGGAGATAATAAAGGAAGCATTGAAGCTCCTTTCCTTTGGTAAAGGATGCTCCAGTGTTTCCTCTGCTAAAGGAGATAATAAAGGAAGCATTGAAGCTCCTTTCCTTTGGTAAAGGATGCTCCAGTGTGTCCTCTGCTAAAGGAGATAATAGAGGAAGCAGTGAAGCTCCTTTCCTTTGGTAAAGGATGCTCCAGTGTGTCCTAAAGGAGATAATAAAGGAAGCATTGAAGCTCCTTTCCTTTGGTAAAGGATGCTCCAGTGTGTCCTCTGCTAAAGGAGATAATAAAGGAAGCATTGAGGCTCCTTTCCTTTAGTAAAGGATGCTCCAGTGTGTCCTAAAGGAGATAATAAAGGAAGCATTGAAGCTCCTTTCCTTTGGTAAAGGATGCTCCAGTGTGTCCTAAAGGAGATAATAAAGGAAGCATTGAAGCTCCTTTCCTTTGGTAAAGGATGCTCCAGTGTGTCCTCTGCTGAAGGAGATAATAAAGGAAGCATTGAAGCTCCTTTCCTTTGGTAAAGGATGCTCCAGTGTATCCTCTGCTAAAGGAGATAATAAAGGAAGCAGTGAAGCTCCTTTCCTTTGGTAAAGGATGCTCCAGTGTGTCCTAAAGGAGATCATAAAGGAAGCATTGAAGCTCCTTTCCTTTGGTAAAGGATGCTCCAGTGTGTCCTAAAGGAGATCATAAAGGAAGCATTGAAGCTCCTTTCCTTTGGTAAAGGATGCTCCAGTGTGTCCTCTGCTAAAGGAGATAATAAAGGAAGCATTGAAGCTCCTTTCCTTTGGTAAAGGATGCTCCAGTGTTTCCTCTGCTAAAGGAGATAATAAAGGAAGCATTGAAGCTCCTTTCCTTTGGTAAAGGATGCTCCAGTGTTTCCTCTGCTAAAGGAGATCATAAAGGAAGCATTGAAGCTCCTTTCCTTTGGTAAAGGATGCTCCAGTGTGTCCTCTGCTAAAGGAGATAATAAAGGAAGCATTGAAGCTCCTTTCCTTTGGTAAAGGATGCTCCAGTGTGTCCTCTGCTAAAGGAGATAATAAAGGAAGCATTGAAGCTCCTTTCCTTTGGTAAAGGATGCTCCAGTGTGTCCTCTGCTAAAGGAGATAATAGAGGAAGCAGTGAAGCTCCTTTCCTTTGGTAAAGGATGCTCCAGTGTGTCCTAAAGGAGATAATAAAGGAAGCATTGAAGCTCCTTTCCTTTGGTAAAGGATGCTCCAGTGTGTCCTCTGCTAAAGGAGATAATAAAAGGAAGCATTGAGGCTCCTTTCCTTTGGTAAAGGATGCTCCAGTGTGTCCTCTGCTAAAGGAGATAATAGAGGAAGCAGTGAAGCTCCTTTCCTTTGGCAAAGGATGCTCCAGTGTGTCCTAAAGGAGATAATAAAGGAAGCATTGAAGCTCCTTTCCTTTGGTAAAGGATGCTCCAGTGTGTCCTCTGCTAAAGGAGATAATAAAGGAAGCATTGAAGCTCCTTTCCTTTGGTAAAGGATGCTCCAGTGTGTCCTAAAGGAGATAATAAAGGAAGCATTGAAGCTCCTTTCCTTTGGTAAAGGATGCTCCAGTGTGTCCTCTGCTAAAGGAGATAATAAAGGAAGCATTGAAGCTCCTTTCCTCAGCATTTAGAGGATTCTAACAGCTCTCATCAGGGCTGCTACTGAGATACTGAGAGGGTCATTTCACTCCGTTAGGAACCTTCCTGAGAGAAAAGGACTATTAGAACGCAACCCAGAACCCAAACAGACTCCTTCAACCAGAACACACAACGGACCACTAGAATATCACTCCACCTGAAGAACAACTAAACTCTCCAAATATACATTTAAACAATAGCAGTCATCATCATCATCATCATCATCATCATCATCATCATCATCATCATCATCATCATCATCATCATCATCATCTCTCTAGTGCCAGCCAGAGAAGAGATATATGAAACCAAACAGATATTAATATTCAGAGAGACTCACATGGAGGGAAGCAGCTGCAGACTCCTGACTGAACTAATCAGTCTCACCTGAGAGCTCACCTGGACTCACCTCCTCTAATCAGGACTCAGTGTTAGAGGTGATAGTCTCTCTCAGCCCTCTGGGGGGCGATATATACTTATTATTATTATTATTAGAGATCAGTTAACAACACAAATCAATAACAGATATTGATCCAGAAACCCTCACAGGTACTGCATTTAGCATAAAACAATATGCTCCAATCATAACATGTCAAACTGCAGCCCAACAGACAACAACAGCTGTCAGTGTGTCAGTGTGCTGACTTGACTATGACTTGCCCCAAACTGCATGTGATGATCATAAAGTGGGCATGTCTGTAAAGGGGAGACTCGTGGGTACCCATAGAACCCATTTACATTCACTGATCTGGAGGTCAGAGGTCAAGGGACCACTTTGAACATGGACATGACAGTTTATCCTCTCCAATATTTAGTGTAAGTTTGGAGCGTTATTTAACCTCTTCATGACCAGCTAGTCTGACATGGTTGGTACCGATGGATCCATCAGGTTAGGTCAGGTTTACTATGATACCAGGATCTTCTCTCTAGCTTTAAAACTGAGCCCTGTAGGGATTTGGCAGTAACAGGTTTAATTATTAGCAAATTAATTAATAAATAATAATATAATTATTAATATTAATAAAGATTATCAATAATCATTAATAATAAACGGGGCACCACCCTAGAATCAGGGACCAATAACCAAAATGTTAATATAGTCTCATAAATATACTAAACTATCAATTTGGAACGTTGATTAATAATTAAATTAATAACTATAACCAAAATAGAAAGTAAAGATTGAAGGATATCAGAGTTCTTGACATAGCAGAGGTTGGCATTATTCACTCTTGTACAACATTAAAGAGACCAGCATGTATATTCCACAAACGTTTATTTACAAGATAATAAAGGTTTAAAACACAATATTAATCTAACTAAATAACTAAACTAAACAAACCAAACACAGTGTGTAAGCATGTGTGTGTGTGTGTGTGTGAGAGAGAGAGAGAGAGAGAGAGGGAGAGAGATAGAGAGAGAGAGAGAGAGAGAGAGAGAGAGATGTCTGCCGACAGACAAAAGGGGTGAGCACTGTAAAACTACAAAGATGGCGGGATCAAAGATGGCCGCCAACATGTCACCACATGGCCTCTTTGTTCTTCGGAGCACATGTGCTCAGGAAGGACAGAGAGGGGGGTGATGTGGGGGTTAAGATTATCTGAAGTTGTATGTTTATGTTTAACTAATTCACAGTTTCTGTATGTGATCTTAATGTGTGTCAGATAATGCAGTGGGTTAGAAAAGATGGTTAGTTTGCATGCAAGACCTTGTCTATGTGAAGCATAAACTAAACACATCAGATGTGGCGAAGCCAGCTACCCAAATATCAAATACAAATAATATCACAACAGTCAAACTCAATGAATAACATTAAACCAAATCAATACAAGTACATTCTAGAAATCAAAGTTGAACATTCTTGCTCAGCCATGTGCAATTGCTACTGCTAAGGTAAGCCCAGTACGTTACCAATCCATGGAAGAAAAGGGTTTGTAATTCCATGTGTTGAAGTTGTGGTTCCAAGTCAAAGATGTTGTCTTTGCTGTGCTCAAATCAAGTTGTGCAGATTGGAGTAAGATGATCGCTCCAATACTTCTTCTCAGCAGCTTGATAGCTTGGTGCTAACTTCCTTGCGGTTGTTGCATGGGCTGTCCTGGGTGAATTTCACACCTATGTGTGAATGCTACAGTAGCTAATGGCTACTGAGCTGAGTCCTCAGCCAATAGCTACTGAGCTGAGCTGAGTCCATGGGTCAAGGATCATGTTACTGAGTTCATGTGGTCACTGGCCACCAGTCAAATTGGTGGGTCCCTACAGCCCGGTACAACCTTCGAAAGGTGGAATAGCAGCCGGGCCTGACGGCGGCCCGTGGGATTTTTTTGAAGAGGTTAATTAAAAATTACAAGTTGCATTAAAGGACTATACAGGACTGTCTCAGAAAATTAGAATATTGTGATAAAGTTCTTTATTTTCTGTAATGCAATTAAAAAAACAAAAATGTCATGCATTCTGGATTCATTACAAATCAACTGAAATATTGCAAGCCTTTTATTCTTTTAATATTGCTGATTATGGCTTACAGCTTAAGAAAACACAAATATCCTATCTCTAAATATTAGAATATTTCCTCAGACCAAGTAAAAAAAAAGATTGATAACAGTAAAACAAAATCAAACATTTGAAAATGTCCATTAATGCACTCAGTACTTGGTTGGGAATCCTTTTGCACGGATTACAGCATCAATGCGGCGTGGCATGGAGGCAATCAGCCTGTGGCATTGCTGAGGTGTTATGGATGCCCATGATGCTTCAATAGCGGCCTTTAGCTCATTTGCATTGTTGGGTCTGGTGTCTTTCAGCTTCCTCTTCACAATACCCCACAAATTCTCTATGGGGTTCAGGTCAGGGGAATTGGCAGGCCAATCGAGGACAGTAATGCCATGGGCAGTACACCAGTTACTGGTGGTTCTGGCACTGTGGGCAGGTGCCAGATCATGCTGGAAAATGAAATCCTCATCTCCATAGAGCTTTTCAGCAGACGGAAGCATGTAGTGCTCTAAAATCTCTTGGTACACAGCTGCATTTACTCTGGACTTGATGAAACACAGTGGACCAACACCAGCAGCTGACATGGCTCCCCAAACCATCACTGACTGTGGGAACTTCACACTGGATTTCAAGCAACTTGGATTTTGCTCCTCTCCAGCCTTTCTCCAGACTCTGGCGCCTTGACTTCCAAATGAAATACAACACTTGCTTTCGTCTGAAAAGAGGACTTTGGACCACTCTGCAACTGTCCGGTGCTTCTTTTCCATAGCCCAAGTCAGACGCTTCTTCCGTTGTCTTGAGTTCAGAAGTGGCTTGACCATGGGAATACGGCTATTGTAGCCCATTTCCCGGACACGTCTGTGAACAGTGGCTTTTGATACCTGGACTCCAGCTTCAGTCCACTGTCTTTGAAGCTCCCCCAAATTCTGGAAGCGACTCTTCTTCACAATGCTGTTAAGGCTGCGGTCATCTCTCTTGGTTGTGCAGCGTTTCCTGCCACATTTCCCCCTTCCAACAGACTTTTTGTGGATGTGCTTTGACACTGCACTCTGTGAACAGCTTGCTCTTTGAGAAATTTCTTTTTGTGTCTTACCCTCCTGATGGAGGGTGTCAATGATGGTCCTCTGGACAGCAGTCAGATCAGCAGTCTTCCCCATACTTGTGATTTAGTTTACTGAACCAAGCTGAGTGTTTTTCAAGGCTCAGGAAACCCTTGCAGGTGTTTCGAGTTAATTAGACGATTCAAGTGATTAGTTGAATACCCTACTAGTATACTTTTTCATGATATTCTAATATTTAGGGATAGGATATTTGTGTTTTCTTAAGCTGTAAGCCATAATCAGCAATATTAAAAGAATAAAAGGCTTGCAATATTTCAGTTGATTTGTAATGAATCCAGAATGCATGACATTTTTGTTTTTTTAATTGCATTACAGAAAATAAAGAACTTTATCACAATATTCTAATTTTCTGAGACAATCCTGTATATTTCTTATCTTTTTGGTAAATATGTCACAATATGCTCTGACTGTTATAAATATATATATATATATAGTATTAATACACCCATAAGAAGGTCAGATGCCTGGTTCAAAGGCACTGTGGCAGTCCTGGGAATTAAACCAGAAACCGGTTCATTAGGAGCCTGGTGAACCACTTCCTGTTTAGATGTTTAAAATAAAAGACATCAAAATAACATTTTAGTAAATTAACGAGGGACACTTTTATTTTGATGACAGTTTTAAATTATGTTAAAATATAAACAATGACATCATAAACGAAGACATCATAAACGATGACATCATAAACAATGAGGTCATAAACGATGACATCATAAACAATGACATCACAAATGAGATCATAAACGACAGGTTATCATGTTTCTATTTGACGTAACATTAACGGTCATTTAACATTTTTATAAAGACGATGAAGCGGTGAAAACGTCTCACTGGAATAAAACTTTTATTCTTTGTAGTAAATTATATTTTTGGCCAAATGAGAACAAACAGTTAATATTTCATCATTTAAATGTGATCTGACGTCTGTCTTCTTCTTCTTCTTCTCTTCTTCATAAGACGGTGATCTGCTCTTCCTCCTCCTCCTCTTCCTCTCTCTCAGGCGTCTGCAGAGAAACAAACAATCACAACGTCTCTAAACATCCAGATGTTAAAGATAAACGACGAGTGGCTCAAACATCTGGAACAGACCCAGCCAGGCCGGTCTGGATTTCTTCTTCTTCTTCTTATAATTTATGGCAGATTAGACAGGAAGTGCATCACTGCCTCCGGCTCCCGTTCAAACCAACAACAGAAATGAAGCAGGTGTTTATGAGCACGCAGAGCGGGAGGTGAGGTCACTGCAGGTGTGAACCGACCCACTGAGGTCGCTCCGGTGGTGATGTCAGTGCGTGCGGTGCGGTGCCGTGTCGCGGTGTTGTGTCGCATTGTCGTGTCGTGTCGTGGCTTGTCGTGTCGTGCTGTGCGGTGCGGTGCCGTGTCGCGGTGTTGTGTCGCATTGTCGTGTCGTGTCGTGGCTTGTCGTGTCGTGCTGTGCGGTGCGGTGTCGTGTCGCGGTGTTGTGTTGTGTCGTGTCGTGTCGTGCGGTGCGGTGCGGTGCGGTGCCGTGCCGTGCCGTGCCGTGCCGTGTCGCGGTGTTGTGTCGCGTTGTCGTGTCGTGTTGTGGCTTGTCGTGTCGTGCTGTGCGGTGCGGTGCGGTGTCATGTCGCGGTGTTGTGTTGTGTCGTGTCGTGTTGTGCGGTGCGGTGCCGTGCCGTGACATGCCGTGCCGTGCCGTGCCGTGTTGTCGCGTCGTTTCGTTTCGTGTCGTGTCGTGTCATGCGGTTTCGTGTCACGGTGTCGTGTCGTGCGGTTTCGTGTCGTGTGGTGCGGTGTCGTGTCGTGTCACGGTGTCGTGTCGTGTCGTGCGGTGTGGTGCGGTGTCGTGTCGTGTCGTGTCGTGTCGCGGTGTCGTGTCGTGCGGTGTGGTGCGGTGTCGTGTCGTGTCGCGGTGTCGTGTCGTGCGGTGTGGTGTGGTGCGGTGTCGTGTCGTGTCGCGGTGTCGTGTCGTGTCGTGTCGTGTCGCGGTGTCGTGTCGTGTCGTGTGGTGTCGCGGTGCAGTGTCGTGTCGTGTCGTGTCGTGTCGCGGTGTCGTGTCGTGTCGTGTGGTGTCGCGGTGCAGTGTCGTGTCGTGTCGTGTCGCGGTGTCGTGTCGTGTCGTGTGGTGTCGCGGTGCAGTGTCGTGTCGTGTCGTGTCGTGTCGTGTCGCGTCGTGTGGCGTGGTGTGGTGTGGTGTGGTGTGGTGTGGTGTCCTGTGTGGTGTCCTGTGTGGTGCGGCGTATTTACCAGAAACAGCAGCGTGTGGTGGATGATGAACTCTCTGGTGAGTCGCAGCAGGTCCTGGTTCAGAGTCTGGAACAGAGTCGGGACCAGAACCAGAGCCAGGTTCTGAGCCGACATCTTGTTCACCTGAGAGAACACCTGGACCCTGCAGGAGGGGGGACGGAGGTCTGAGGTGAACTCATGTGGATCAGGATGCTTCAATTAAAACTTCATTAATAAAACAAATTAAGCTCACTGACAGAGACCAGGACTACGTGTGTGTGTGTGTGTGTGTGTGTGTGTGTGTGTGTATGTTACATGTAGAAGTGTCCAAACAGCGCGTTCAGTGTTGCTCGGTTGTCATCAGGAAGTTGCCGTAGCAACCGTCGGTAGGCTGAAAACCTGGAGCGTTCATCTGAAATCACTGAGAGAGTAAAAGTAAAGTTAGAGAGAGTATTACTGTTGTATTACTACTATTACTACTACTACGACTACGACTACTACTACGACTACGACTACGACTACTACTACTACTACTAGTACTACTAGTACTACTACTACTACTACTACTACTAGTACTACAATGCTGACACAGATACTACAGTAGTACTACTGTGGTGGTAAATGTGTCCTGCAGGTATGTTTACTACAGATACTGTGTACTGTGTACTTGTACTACAGTACTGTGTACTAGCCTGCAGCGTGGGTCCACTGCTGTCGGTCTCTGTCGGGGATCAGACTCTCCTGCTGGCGGACATATTGTTTGAGGGCGGAGCCGGCGTCCAGAACACCCTGCTCGTCACTCTCCAGGGGGGCGGAGTTAGCTGATGTCATCAGAGCCTCCACCAATCGGTTGACTTTGGAAGCGAGACCACAGCGCCGGTACACGCCCTCCACCTTCAGACCTGAGAGACAGACAGGCAGTTAGAGAGACAGACAGTTAGACAGAGAGACAGACAGACAGACAGACAGACAGACAGACAGACAGACAGGCGGACAGACAGACAGACAGACAGACAGACAGACAGACAGTAAGAGACAGACAGTGAGACAGAGAGACAGACAGAGAGACAGAACGAGAGACAGACAGACAGACAGACGGACAGACAGACAGACAGACAGACAGACAGGCGGACAGACAGACAGACAGACAGACAGACAGACTGTAAGAGACAGACAGTGAGACAGAGAGACAGACAGAGAGACAGACAGACAGACAGACAGACAGACCGAAGGTCGTCATGTGGGAGACGCAGCGTTCGATGGCCGGCGGGACGGAGCCTCTGGAGCTCACGTCCATCACCGGGTACAGAGACTGACGAGCTGAGCTGTGATTGGCTGCAGGAGGACGCGGCGGAGCTGCTGCTCCCTGATTGGTCAGAGCTCTCTGCAGGTGGCTGAACCAGGACTGACAGCTGTGCTGCCTCTCGAACCGGAACGAAACCCTCCTGATGAGAAACACAGCAACACGATGCAACCTGTGATGTCACGTATCCCTGTGGAGAGCTCAGCCAATCACACGTCAGGATTATTTAGTAGTTGAGTGAGAAAGGTATCAGTGAGGTAGCACACCTGTCTGCCGTCACCATGGTGATGATGTTTTCAGATGGATCCATTTCTGAAAAAGAGTTTTAAATCCAAGTGATTACTTCTGGTTAATAGTTTGATCATCAATACATGGAGCTATAGAGGGGAAATAAAGACCGTTACCGTGGTGACTGAGGGCGCTCAGATCCATCCTCAGAGTCTGCTGAGTGTCTCTGTGGACGGGATGGACGCTGACTCCGTCCTCCCACAGCAACAACCAGGCGTCAGGATGACTCGAGGCTCTGCCCACTTCAACCACACACACTCTACTGACGGCAGACGCTCCGCACACCTCCGCATAGGACACGCCCCCCGGGAGAATCACCTGGAAACATGAACTCAGGTTACACTAATAACTAGAACTCAGGTTACACTAATAACTAGAACTCAGGTTATACTAATAACTAGAACTCAGGTTACACTAATAACATGAACGCAGGTTACACTAATAACTAGAACTCAGGTTACACTAATAACTAGAACTCAGGTTACACTAATAACTAGAACTCAGGTTACACTAATAACATGAACGCAGGTTACACTAATAACTAGAACTCAGGTTACACTAATAACTAGAACTCAGGTTACACTAATAACTAGAACTCAGGTTATACTAATAATTAGAACTCAGGTTACACTAATAACTAGAACTCAGGTTACACTAATAACTAGAACTCAGGTTACACTAATAACTAGAACTCAGGTTACACTAATAACTAGAACTCAGGTTACACTAATAACTAGAACTCAGGTTATACTAATAACTAGAACTCAGGTTACACTAATAACTAGAACTCAGGTTACACTAATAACTAGAACTCAGGTTACACTAATAACTAGAACTCAGGTTACACTAATAACTAGAACTCAGGTTACACTAATAACATGAACGCAGGTTACACTAATAACTAGAACTCAGGTTATACTAATAACTAGAACTCAGGTTATACTAATAACTAGAACTCAGGTTATATTGATGACTAGAACTCAGGTTATATTGATGACTAGAACTCAGGTTATATTGGTAACCAGGTGTACCTTCATTATATGAACCAGGTGACTCAGCAGAGCTTCCTGGTTGTCAGCAGTACAGCTCAGCTGTTCACTCAGAGTCACCATCTCAAACTCATGAGCCGGTCTGAAAACACACAAAGTAGAATATGAGGTACTCAAAGTAGTATTAGCAGTACTAGTAGTATTGGTAATATTGGTAGTATTTATAAGAAAGTTAAGAAGTCAAATGAGCCGAACAGCGATGAACTAACACTGTGTTAGTAGTATCAGTAGTATTAGTATCAGTAGTATTAGTGTATTAGTATCGGTAGTATTAGTATCGGTAGTATTAGTGTATTAGTATCGGTAGTATTAGTGTATTAGTATCGGTAGTATTAGTGTCAGTAGTATTAGTATGTACTAGTATCAGTAGTATTAGTATCAGTAGTATTAGTGTATTAGTATCGGTAGTATTAGTGTATTAGTATTGGTAGTATTAGTGTCAGTAGTATTAGTATGTACTAGTATCAGTAGTATTAGTATCAGTAGTATTAGTGTACTAGTATCTGTAGTAATAGTGTCACTAGTATTAGTATGTAGTAGTAGTAGTGTCAGTAGTATTAGTATGTAGTAGTAGTAGTAGTATTTATATAGTAGTATTTACCCGTCCTTGAGGAACACAGACAGAACTTCTCGCAGGTCGAGGACGTCGCACGCCGCCGAGTCGTTTTCAGACGAGAAGAGAAAACGATCGTCCTCCAGTTTACCATGAAGCTCCTCCTCTTCCTCACCTGCACACACACACACACACACACACACACACACACACACACACACCGTAACACAGCAGTCTGTTATTGTTGGTTATTCTGCGGTGATGTTTAACATTATTAATTCTACCTGCTCATTATAAATTCATCCTACCTGAGGGGGCAGAGACTCGCCTCCTACTGGCTGACTGGGGCAGGTACGGCGGGACGTCTGAATGAAAACAAGGAACAACACACCTGAAGAAAGTATCATGACCAGGTGAGTTAAACAGTCTGTAGGCTGTAACATACTAAAGTACTAACGTACTAAAGTACTAACGTACTAACATAGTATTCATACTAACGTACTAACTTACAAATATACTAACTCACTGAAGTTCTAATATACTATTAACACTAACATACTATTAATACTAACATACTAATGTATTAATCATACTAATGTGCTATCTTTTAACATACTAATGTACTATTTATACGTACGTACATTCAACATACTAGCGTACTGAAGTACTAGCGTAGTGTAGTACTAGCGTAGTGTAGTACTAGCGTAGTGTAGTACCAACGTAGTGTAGTACTAACGTAGTGCAGTACTAACGTACTGAAGTACTAACGTACTGAAGTACTAACGTAGAGTAGTACTAGTGTACTGCAGTACTAGCGTAGTGTAGTACCAGCATAGTGTAGTACTAGCGTAGTGTAGTACCAGCGTAGAGTAGTACTAGTGTAGTGTAGTACTAGTGTAGTGTAGTACTAGTGTAGTGTAGTACTAGCGTAGTGTAGTACTAGTGTAGTGTAGTACCTGTGTACTCGTTGAGGCGGAGCAGCTCGGTCTGCAGAGCCTGCCCGGCCCTCTCAGCCAGCAGGATGGGGGAGGGGCTCTGAGGGTCTGACTGACTCACCTGCACACAGGTAACATCACTATTCAGTTAATCAATCATTAATGATCTCAGTGAGATGAAATGAGTTATTCTGGGTCATAAACCATCAGACCTTTGCTCCCGAGCAGATCAGAGACATGGTTTCTTCTACGTCGTCTCCACAGACCACCTGACGCAGCCTCTGAAACACACATCAGTAATCATTCATTACATTCACATCGTCACGCTGAAGGGTCTCATAACTTCTGACACATACAATGACCTCATGTTCAGCTGGTTCTGTTACAGACCTCCTCTCTGTCAGTAACCATGGTGACGTGTCAGTCACCATGGTGACGGGTCAGTAACCATGGTGACGTGTCAGTCACCATGGTGACGCGTCAGTCACCATGGTGACGGGTCAGTAACCATGGTGACGTGTCAGTAACCATGGTGACGTGTTTAGTGGAGGCAGAATAACTCTCTGAACACGTTAGCTAGTTAGCTAACGCTGTGACCTCATCATGATGTCATCACTAACACCTTCCTTATGGACTCTATGTTTCTACTTTCATCACAAGTTCTATTTAACTGCCTTGAGTGTGTTTTTACTGTTTTCATAACCAGATGATGAGTGATGGAGTCCAACCTGATCCATCTGAGACGGTGAGGAGGTCAGAGCGTGGACTCGTCTGTAGCGCCCCCTGCTGTATTTATCCTGGATGAACTTCGACCTTTCTCCGTCAGACGACCCCGGACTCAGCTGCAACGCCGCCGGCACCGCTGGAGCCCACACCTGATTGGCCAGCCGGTTACCGTAGGTAACAAACAGCTGGGAGAGGAAAGGGTTGAAGGTCATGTACGAGTGGTTCAGTCCCCCCTCACCTGTACGAGTGGTTCAGTCCCCCCTCACCTGTGTGAGTGGTTTAGTCCCCCCTCACCTGTACGAGTGGTTCAGTCCCCCCTCACCTGTGTGAGTGGTTCAGTCCCCCCTCACCTGTACGAGTGGTTTAGTCCCCCCCTCACCTGTACGAGTGGTTCAGTCCCCCCTCACCTGTACGAGTGGTTCAGTCCCCCCTCACCTGTACGAGTGGTTCAGTCCCCCCTCACCTGTATGAGTGGTTCAGTCCCCCCTCACCTGTGTGATTGGTTCAGTCCCCCCCCCTCACCTGTATGAGTGGTTCAGTCCCCTCTCACCTGTGTGATTGGTTCAGTCCCCCCCCCTCACCTATATGAGTGGTTCAGTCCCCCCTCACCTGTGTGAGTGGTTCAGTCCCCCCTCACCTGTGTGAGTGGTTCAGTCCCCCCTCACCTGTACGAGTGGTTCAGTCCCCCCTCACCTGTGTGAGTGGTTCAGTCCCCCCTCACCTGTATGAGTGGTTCAGTCCCCCCTCACCTGTGTGAGTGGTTCAGTCCCCCCTCACCTGTATGAGTGGTTCAGTCCCCTCTCACCTGTGTGATTGGTTCAGTCCCCCCCTCACCTGTATGAGTGGTTCAGTCCCCCCTCACCTGTGTGAGTGGTTCAGTCCCCCCTCACCTGTACGAGTGGTTCAGTCCCCCCTCACCTGTATGAGTGGTTTAGTCCCCCCTCACCTGTATGAGTGGTTCAGTCCAGGCCTTGTTGTCCAACTTCAGACTGCGTACCTTCGACAGGTTGCTGCCCAGAGCTCGATGCTGACCTGAGAACACACAGTTCTTTAACTCAGTATTTTAACCCTTACAAGACGAACTCTGCGGTCATAGAACTCGTACCTGCACAGGCGTCACAGATGACCAGCAGCAGGTTGATCGACGCCCACTCAGGATTGGCGGCGCCGCAGTCTCCGCACACTTTGTTGTCGGGGCTCTCCCAGAGACGCAGCGCCACCTGGCTGTTGGACAGAGCGCTGCGAATGGACGAGGACAGAGTGTCCAACCAGACGGAGAGATCCTTCGACGAATCAACCGACAGGCTGAAAAAGAAAAGAAAGACCAAAAACAACGTCAGCACTTAAAGGTCCGGGGTGTAACTTCTGGCGACATCTAGTGGTCGAGGTCGCAGACTGAAACTTCTCCCGTGTAGCCGACGTGAAAACCTGAATGTCCGTCTCTAGAGCTGCCGTAGAGTAGCGTAGGTCATTTAGAGAATAGCACAGTCAGTGTGTACATGGGAAGTGAGTGGTGAAGCAAGAGGGAGAGAGAGCGGCGGCTTATATGGCTAATGAAGTGAAAGTCAACATCGGCTCCCAGCAGCAGAGCTACACATCCGCCATTTTGGACTGAAAGAGACGACCAGACGCCAGTAAAACGTCCTCCTACAAAGAGACGTACTAAAGTACAAATACATTATTATCCATCGACACGGACTCATTGGCATCAAAAATGGCGGCAGCGCTACCGCAGCGCCATCTAGCGCTCAAACAGAGTTTCTTCTCTTTGCTTCGGTACTGTTTGACGGAGGTAAATGTGTGTGAGGAACACGTGAGCTAGAAGAAGTTAGTTTAGCAGCAAACAGGAACAGTTAACGGAGGTTGGTTTGTCCGTTCTGGGCTCCTGTAGCAACATGGCGGACTCCGTGAAGAGGATGCGCTCCCTGTGGAGATACAAACGGCTCGCTCTAAGCTAACGGAAACATTTCTGATCTTTATTTCAGGTGATTAAACACTAAAGAAACACTTATTAATATCATATTCCATTTTGGCCTCTGGATCCTCTGAATGTTACACACTGCTCCTTTAATATCACTAGTCAGACAGACAGGTAGTCAGACAGACGGGTAGTCAGACAGACGGGTAGTCAGACAGACGGGTAGTCAGACAGACAGGTGCCTACTTGAAGCTCTTGAATGGCGTGATGAGGATGAACGAGTGTTTTCCCGTAGATTTCACCGCGGCCACGTTCAGGGGGACGGAGAAGGAGGCGATGCCCAGCTGGAAGCCCTCCTTGTTGGAGTAAATCCAGAGGTCGTGACCCCAGAGGGCGGCGTAGGCGCGGCTCCGCGGGTCCTTGATGGTGATTTGTCCGTGGAGTTCTGGGGGGGCGGGGCTCGGCTGGCCTCGAGACGCCAGCAGAGACGTGACCCAACCTGCGTGAACCTCTGAGAGACGAAAAAACAAAACATGAAGAAGAATCATCAGATGGTTCAACCTGGAAAGTTCACGACTTCATCACCTGCTGACTCAACTTCCTGCTGTCACATCGTCAGAGTTTTAACTGGAACTAAGAAACAGGCTCCTCATCACTTCCATCCATTATCTGTAACCACTCATCCTGTTCAGGGTGGCGGGGGGGCTGGAGCCGATCCCAGCTGACACCCTGGACAGGTCTCCAGACTACCAGAGGGCTGACACACAGAGACGGACCACCATTCACACTCCCATTCACACCTACAGGACATTTAGAGTCAACCGTTTACCTAACCTGTATGTCTTTGGACTGAGCACCCGGAGAAAACCCACGCTAACACGGGGAGAACATGCAAACTCCACACAGAAGGGCCCAATCCGGGTTTGAACCTGTGACCCTCTGGCTGTGAGGCAGCAGAGCTAACCACTGCACCACCGTGTCGCCGCCACGTCCTCCTCACTTATTGAACTGAATGAAAATCTCTTGCTTATTACTTTTAAGGCTCTGATTCCACGTGTTCACTCTGGCCCAGAGCTGATGTCTACATCCTAAACCTGACCCAGACCAGATAATCATCATCTGGTCTGGGTCATCATCTACATCCTAAGACTGACCCAGACCAGAGCCGCCTCACATCTGGGTCAGGTTTAGGATGTAAACATCATCTGGTCTTCAACGCAGCACTAATTCACTTCACTCTCAGTCTGAGCACACCTTTCCAGTCCGGTAGAGACCAGTAGAGACCAGTAGAGACCAGTAGAGACCAGTAGAGTCCAGTAAGGTGCAGTAGAGTCCAGTAGATCTTACCATCGTTGTGAGCCATGAAGTCGTAATGTTTCTTCCTGAAGTAAACCGAGAATCTGCCTTTGTCCTGTTTCTTCACGTTGGTGATGCTGGAGACGTGAAAGAGCACCTCGCTGAACCGGTCCTGATCAACGAAACAAACACACCCGTCACTAGACGCACTGACAGACAGACAGACTGACAGACAGACAGACAGACAGACAGACAGACAGACAGACAGATAGACAGACAGACAGACAGACAGACAGGTATGTATAGAGACGGACTGACTTACTGTGCGTTTCTTCCACAGAGACATCAGCTGTCCGTCCATCGTCGCCCATAAAACATTGTGTCTGTTAGAGAAAGAGAGAAAACATGTCGTCATTCACCCATCGATCAATCTATCCATTCATCCACCCATCGATGATGATGATGATGGTGATGATGATGATGATGGTGATGATGATGGTGGTGATGATGATGATGGTGATGATGGTTACCTGAAGCCCTTCCAGACATCCAGCCAGCTGGCTCGGACCACGGCGTTCTGTGGCGTTGAACTCTTGTTGCCTCCCTTCGTCCTGGACACTCGGATCGTTGCCGCTCTGCAGGACAAACAGAAGGTCTGTCTCTACACAAACATCCCAAATTCACACTGGCATTCTGGGTAAACTGAACTTGTATGGATGAACTCTGGCGGTTCATTTCCTGCCTAACAGCTGTGGATTTGGTTCAAACCTCCCTCCATCCAGCTGCACCTGGTTGATGTGTGAAATGCATCCTGGGATACTTCGGGGTGTTCGGTATATTCTTGAGGAGAACAGACTGAGCTGTTGTGTTTGTGTACCTTGGGATCTTCTGTTTCTTCGGCTTTGCTGATTGGCGAGGAGGATGAGGAGGGGGCGGGGCCGGTCTGGTGGGGATCAGGCGACCTGAAGGATTGACCGGGAGGCTGCAGAACACCAATATCAACGACGTGTTAGCAGAAACGGAGGATGCAGTATAGTAGTAGTAGTAACTGTAGTACTGTATACATACTTGTTGGCATTTGAAGGCGGGTTGGAAGCAGGATCTCCTTCCATTGGTCCATCGGCACCAGAGGGGGCGTGGCTAGCTCCTGTATCTTCCTCCTCATTGGATGAGTCAGTGTCAGCTTCCTCTTGGCTCGCCCAACAAGCCAACACGGTGTCGTACAGGCTGTCTTCTTTGATGGTGTGAGGAGACTCTTTAAATACTAGAACCAGAACAAACGAAGAGGAATCAGACTGGCTGGAGGTGAAGACCTGGAAGACACTCACTGAAACAGGTTGAACTCCTTCAGTACCGTCCTCTGTTGGCTCAGCCTCTAGCGGAGGTAACGTGACTCCTGCATCCGGGTCTAACGTTGACATCACCAGCTGTGACAACGCTCCAACATCTGGACACAAACACAGACAACATGTTGTTCAGCCAAACGGGAGGAAGGGTTTGTTTTGAGTGCAGTTTTATAAAGTCAGTCACACCTGAAGGCAGCAGAGGACTAACTACTAGAATGCAACTCACAGACGCAACAATGCGTCCGTCTGATTGGTTGATTGCCGTACCTGTGTGAGCGTCTCCGATCCTCTGCAGAGAGGGGGGGTGGGGTTTATCAGCTGAAGGGGGCGGGGCTGACGGGGTCGTCATGGAGCTAACAGCAGGGTTAGCCACGCTGTTAACAAGCCCCGCTAAACTGGGTATGTTAGCTAACGAGCTAAAGATGCTGTCTAAGCTAACAGCGGTAGCAGCAGGTGCAGGATCAGGTGCAGGTGCAGGTGCAGGTGCGGCGGTGGAGGCAGAATGGAACTTAGCAGCAGCTGGGTTAGCCACAGCACTAGCAGTTCCTGCTAAGCTAGGTATGTGGGCAGCGATGCTGTTAGCCATGCTGTCTATGGAGGGGGGGGCCGAGGGGGCGGGCGGCGTGGAGGCGGAGCCTCCGATGGAGGCAGCAAATCCAGCCAATGACGGGATGCTGTTCGCGATGATGTCAGTGACGCCAGCCAGAGATGGGTAGACGGCTCCGGGACCACCGAGAGGAGGAAGAGGAGGAGCATCTTCACCTGAGGATGAGGACACAGTGACATCATCATCAGACACCTGTCAATCAAACAAACACCTGTGTACAGCTGCAGTTCCTCTAACAGCCACTAGATGCTGATCGGACTCTGAAAACCTCCAACTACAAACACAGAGTTCAGACTCATGAGGAAGATGAGCTGTTAGGAGGATGAAGGCTAAACTGTTAGCAACCCTTTCTCTCCGTCTCTGAAACGCTTCTCAGATATCGTCCGACTCTCTTTCTGACTGACTTTACTGAAGGATAGTTAACTATAGACATCCACAGATTTATACGCTGGTCGGACGTCACCATGGTTACTAACAGGAAAGGCGTCTATATCTATACTAACTTGTATGAGTCTGAATGCCAAAACAGCAGCAGAATATCATGTGATCTTGACGTTCAGCAGTAAGAAGACAAACTGGTTTGAGGTAATCTCCAGTTTGTTGTTTTCACAAACATCCAACAGAGGAACAAACCGGTTCGACTGTTCAGACTGAAAACACGCTGCAACACGTCAGCAGAGTCACACTGAAAAGACACCAGCTGATTCTCAGCATTTAGTTTTACTTCATATAATCAGAAGCAAATATGATTTAAAATATGCAGCTGAATAAGAGTCAGGTAGGATTATTATTATTATTATTATTGTGTTCATTTTGACTCATTCAACTAACAACATTCAACAAATGAATGGTTCTGTTGGCGACAGTCGATGAAAATCAGCTGTTGATGACATCAGCAGTGACCAATCAGAGCGCCTGATCACAATCAGCTGACATGTCAGTAAAGTTCCATCAGACAGGTTAAATACTGTGTTAATGGGGGGGTAGACCAACCCGTTCTCATCCCCACGGCGTCAAATATGTATGATGTGCGTTTGACGCGCCCCTCGGCATGTGATACCGAAACACAAGGTCCCTTTAGCGACGGCAGGAGATGCACCGGGCGTTCTATTAACTACAATACAAACCATCCACAGCAACAGTAAACGCTCAGAGAGTGTGGTGACGTAGTTTAAAGAGTGAAAGAGACAACGGGCGGGGGAGGGGAGGTGGATGGGTCCAACAAACACAAGGCTTTCATCCAGGAGACCGCTGTTCACGTCCTGTGTTCATACTGTTCAGCGTCATTTTCACTGTGCTAACGGAGTCGCTTTGAGCTCAACCATGTAGTCTTTTCCTGAACCTAACTATAGTGGTTTTGTTGCCTTAACATAAGCAAGTGTTTTTGTTTAATTCACAACATTAAGTGTTTACTGCGACCGAAAAGTGACGCCGAGCGGTCTAACAAAGCGTCAGCATGTGATGAGTTGTGGTGACGGGGAGATCCGACGGTTTTTACCGCTCTCTCGCTCTCTCTCTCTCTCTCTCTCTCTCTCTCTCTCTCGCACAGAAAGCCAAACAAGTCATCTCATCAAACAGGTTTGATTTGCAAAAGAAATGTTTTTCTGTTGAGTTATTCCTGATTAAACGATAACTTCACCCAACAGAAATCTCATCCGGACATCTACTCACTAAAGTGCATCAACAACAAGATGAATGGATGCTATTATTTACAAAAATTCACAACAAAATATATTGATTCAATACATATTTGTTGGCGTTTAGTCTTTCAAAAGCAACATGTTTGTATGTGACGGGTTGGGACGAGAACGTGTTGACAAGACACATGTCTGATTATTCAACTAAATGTCCAACATGTGTGTATGTATGTGCATCTGTGTGTGATTAGTACAACTCATGCAGATGCAGACATACAGTACGTGTGCCGTTCATATGTAGCGTCTAAACACACGTGGAAAACGCCAGCCGCGGCATGGCAAGGTGCTGGGAGGTTGCGTTCCTGTTGTGCCTGCCATTACTAAGCAACCAAAACCTGCGTACTGCGATGATGACGATGAAGTTGTGGTAATTTAGCAGTAATAGCTTCTAAATTAAACAGAGATAAATGGATTTCCCTCTCGGTATCTTTACTGCTCCATGTGTCTGTCTGACCTTTCAACCGGATGTTGTGACGTCATCGGTCAGGAAGCGTGAAGCAGTAAAATAGTCGGTGGGACAGAAGCTCTGGTAGTCCTGCACTAAAATGATTAACTTCTCCTCCAGATATTTACCGTAGGCTGATATTTACGGAAGAAAGAAAAGATATCTGCCGGCTGTGATCGGTTGTTCCTCGTCACATGACATGCTGCGCGCGCTACAATGTTCCAAAAGTTGAGTTCATCTCCGGGTAATGAAATCGATGCACATTTTTCAGCTGTTTTTGTTTAATTAAAAAGGAAAATCATGAAGTTTTCATCTCTTATTACAATACAGTACAATATAAGTATAATATATATAAATAATGACCGCAAGTTTGAGGAAAGTATGACACTTATGTTGGCGTTGTAGTCAGCCCCGAGCGTATGACAGCTTGTGTTGGCGTTGTAGTCAGCCCCGAGCGTATGACAGCTTGAGTGGGCGTTGTCGTCAGCCTCAAACGTATGACAGCTTGTGTTGCCGTTATCGTCAGCATCGAGCGTATGACAGCTTGTGTTGGCGTTGTCGTCAGCATCGAGCGTATGACACTTGTGTTGGCTTTGTAGTCAGCCCCGAGCGTATGACAGCTTGTGTTGCCGTTGTCGTCAGCATCAAGCGTATGACAGCTTGTGTTGGCGTTGTCGTCAGCATCGAGCGTATGACAGCTTGTGTTGGCGTTGTCGTCAGCATCGAGCGCATGACAGCTTGTGTTGCCGTTATCGTCAGCATCGAGCGTATGACAGCTTGTGTTGGCGTTGTCGTCAGCATCGAGCGTATTTTCTTCAGCTTCAGAAACACCACCATGTCCTCATGCAGAATGATGATGTGTTGAGTGGTTTAAACCGCTACTACGACCAACGCCACTATGACCAAGAACTAACGGCGAGCAACATGTCTGTCCTATAAAAACTGAAGCACCTTGAGCGTTAAACGGAAATATGTTCAAGAACTTTATTTTTTATGATAAAATAAAACTACATAAATGATGAAAACATAATTATTTACTTATGTTGAACTTTACTTTGCTCTTATTGTCTATTGAGAGATGAGGACAACAATCTGACTTCGAAGGTTTTACTCTTTATTGAATTGAAAACGGCTACAACACGTGCAATAATCACATCCAATAAATCACAGCGATATAGTCCATAATAACAAATATGTAGACCTATAAACGAATGACTGTGTGTGTGTGTGTGTGTGTGTAGCGTACCTGTGCTCAGGTGAACTCCATTAGACAGAACTGGTTGTAGATCTTCACCAATCATATCTCTGAAACACAAACTTTGTGTTACTTTGAGTGTGTGTGTGTGTGTGTGTGTGTGTGTGTGTGTGTGTGTGTGTGTGTATGTGTGTGTGTATGTGTGTGTGTGTGTGTGTGTGTGTGTGTGTGTGTGTGTGTGTAGATTTACAGGTGAGCTCACCTGTCCAGAGAGGAGGCGGAGCTCAGACTGTCCCTCATGTAACGAGCTCGAGGCTTCGGGACAGGAAGTTGAGGAGGAGGAGTCGTCATCTGAAGGAGAAGCGAGACATTGAGACAGTTATCCAACGGGAAGCATCATCGTCTAGAGAACGACTATTAATAACGATATTCTCTACGAGCGATGGAAAACACGTTCTCAACTCCTCAAATACTGACGCTCCATCAGCGGCCCAACGCTTCAAACAGTCCCGAGAACACAGAAGTTTATTTTGAAAAGACACGTAACGAAAAATAATCAAAATAAACTTCCGTGTTTACACAGGAAACGTACAGATTCTGCTCGTTACATGCTTACTGTATTTTCAAAATAAACTTCCGTGTTCAAAGGAAACGTACAGTTTCTGCTCGTTACATGCTTACTGTATTTTCAAAATAAACTTCCGTGTTCACAGGAAACGTACAGTTTCTGCTCGTTACATGCTTACTGTATTTTCAAAATAAACTTCCGTGTTTACACAGGAAACGTACAGTTTCATATATAAGATATATAATAATACATCAGTATTTATTTAATTGATTAGATTTTGTTTTAATAATCTGAATCTGTAAAGTACCTAAAGTTATTAAATAAATGTAGTGGAGTAAAAAGTACAATCTTTCCCTCTGAGGTGTAGTTGAGTAGAAGTAGAGTAGTAGTAGTACCTCAGAAATGTACAGTACAGTAGTTGAGTAAATGTACTTAGTTACTTTCTGACACAAATCCTTTAAACATGAATATTAATGAAACAACAATAAAAACAACAGAAGAAGAAGCAGTTCTTACTTTGTGGTGAACTCCTCAACGCCGACCAACACCTGAGATACCGGCTGCTCACCTGTTTACCTGTCCGTCTGTTTACCTGTCTGTTTACCTGTCCTTCTGTTCACCTGTCCTTCTGTTTACCTGTCTGTCTGTCTACCTGTCCTTCTGTTCACCTGTCTGTCTACCTGTCCTTCTGCTCACCTGTCTGTCTGTCTACCTGTCCTTCTGCTCACCTGTCTGTCTGTTCACCTGTCCTTCTGTTTACCTGTCTGTCTACCTGTCCTTCTGTCTACCAGTCTGTCTGTTTACCTGTCCTTCTGTTTACCTGTCTGTCTACCTGTCCTTCTGTTTACCTGTCCTTCTGCTCCCCTGTTTACCTGTCCTTCTGCTCACCTGTCTGTCTCTTAACATGTTTTAAATGTTGAAGTTTTCTGCTTCACATGTTGAACGTCCTGTTTCAGATCTACCTGCACTCATAAACACTGGTGTGTGTGTGTATCTGTCTATCTTTGTGAGGACCTGTGTGACATCACATGGGGACAACAAGAGCTGTGATTGGTCAGCAGGTACACACCTGCACACCTGAACCATTCATGAGTCAGGACGCTGATCAGGTGTTTCAACAGCCAGAGTTTTTACAGTGAAACGGTCGACAGGTTCAACCTGCTGCAGGAATGTAGGCGTGTGTATGTGTGTATGTTACTGTGTGTGTGTGTGTGTGTGAACTTTGACATGTTTAAGTCGTTTCAGGTTCAGTGACGTCGTTTCAATCCGTCAAACTTTATTTAAACTCCGTTGATCGTCATAGACTCATTTATTAAAAAGATAAAAGACAAATTAAACCTGATTTTAGAAAATACTTGAAAAAGGTTGTTTTGAATTTTACTGTCAGATTTCTTCCCTAAAGAAAAATAAACTTTCATTTCTTAAACTCTCAACTTTTCCTTAAGTTTTCGGACATATGCGGACATTTTTACGACTTTTTTTGAAGTTATTTTTTGTACATTTTCCAGACTTATTTCAGACATTTTTCTGAAATGTTTGACACTATTTTTGCCGACTTTTAAAAAAAAAAATTTGGGACAATTTTGGGACTATTTTTATGCCATTTTTCGGACTCATTTCGGACATTTGTCAGATATTTTTTAGTCTTTTATCGGGCATTTTCCGGTTATATTTAGGACATTTTTCTGATATTTTTTCGGACATTGTTCAGAATTATTTTCTGACATTTTTCGGACTTTTTCGGAAATTTTGCGGACAATTTTTCGAAATCTTTTAGATTTTTTCGTGCATTTTTCGGATATATTTTGGAATTGTTTTGGACATTTAACAGACTTTATTTCGGACATATTTCCGACATTTTTCGGACTTATTTCGGCCATTTTCCCAACTTTTTTTGGACAATTTTAGGATATTTTTCGGACTATTTTAATGTCATTTTTCGGATTTATTTCAGACACTTTTCGAACTTTTATCAGACATTTCTGAGTTTTTTTCATTTATTTTGGAATTTTTTGGGACATTTAACAGACTTTATATCCGACATTTTTCAGGCTCTTTTTGGGATATTTTTGGACGTTTTTGGGTCAACTTTTATGACATTTTTCGGACTCATTTCGGACATTTTTCGAACTTTTATCAGACATTTGTCAGACTGTTTTTCAGATATTTTCCGCCTTATTAGGGACATTTTTTTTTTTGACATTTTTGAGTCTTTTTTCAGGCATTTTCCGGTTATATTTCGGACATTTATTCTAGCATTTTTCTGATATTTTTCGCAGTGTTCAGAATTATTTTCTGACATTTACAGACTTTGTCGGACATTTTTCGAAATTTTGTAGACTTTTTTTGGGCATTTTTCACTTTTTTGGTCACTTTTGTGCACCTTTTCCCGACTTTTGTTTCGGACATTTTTTGCATTTATTTTGGAATTTTTTCGGACAAATGAGACATTTTTGGTACGTTTTTTTGGACTTATTTCGGACATTTTTCCACCATTTTTAAGGACTATTTTTTGGTTATTTTTCCAACTTTCTTTAGGGATATATTTCGGACAATTTTGGGACTAATTTCAGACATTTTTCTGAAATTTTTAGGACTATTTTTCGCAAATTTTTCCGACTTTTTAAAAAGTATGTTTTTCGAACAGTTTTGGGATATTTTTATAAAATTTTTCGGACTCATTTTGGACATTTTTCGAACTTTTATCAGACATTTGTCAGACTGTTTTTCAGATATTTTCCGCCTTATTAGGGACATTTTTTTTTTTGACATTTTTGAGTCTTTTTTCAGGCATTTTCCGGTTATATTTCGGACATTTATTCTAGCATTTTTCTGATATTTTTCGCAGTGTTCAGAATTATTTTCTGACATTTACAGACTTTGTCGGACATTTTTCGAAATTTTGTAGACTTTTTTTGGGCATTTTTCACTTTTTTGGTCACTTTTGTGCACCTTTTCCCGACTTTTGTTTCGGACATTTTTTGCATTTATTTTGGAATTTTTTCGGACAAATGAGACATTTTTGGACTGATTTCGGACATTTTTCCACCATTTTTAAGGACTATTTTTTGGTTATTTTTCCAACTTTCTTTAGGGATATATTTCGGACAATTTTGGGACTAATTTCAGACATTTTTCTGAAATTTTTAGGACTATTTTTCGCAAATTTTTCCGACTTTTTAAAAAGTATGTTTTTCGAACAGTTTTGGGATATTTTTATAAAATTTTTCGGACTCATTTTGGACATTTTTCGAACTTTTATCAGACATTTTTCTGACTGTTTTTCAGATATTTTCCGTCTTATTATGGACATTTTTCAGTCTTTTTTCGGGCAATTTCCGGTTATTTCGGACATTTAGTCCTGTAGACCTGTAGACCTGTAGTCCTGTAGACCTGTAGTCCTGTAGTCCTGTAGTCCTGTAGTCCTGTAGTTCTGTAGTCCTGTAGTCCTGTAGTCCTGTAGTCCTGTAGTCCTGTAGTCCTGTAGACCTGTAGTCCTGTAGTCCTGTAGACCTGTAGTCCTGTAGTCCTGTAGACCTGTAGCGGAGATCAGCCGACAGCCAACGACCCGACAGGTGGAGAGACTCCGTTCACACCTCCGAACGAGGTGGTTAGTTTACAAATAAACAGTAGAAGAAGAAGAATCAAGACCAGCTGGACTTTGTCCTCTGGAGGACACCATACATCCGTCTTTATTAACTGAATCAAGACTAACAGCTGGACTTTGTCCTCTGGAGGACACCATACATCCGTCTTTATTAACTGAATCAAGACTAACAGCTGAACTTTGTCCTCTGGAGGACACCATACGTCCGTCTTTATTAACTGAATCATCTTTTAAGACTTTAAATTTTTATTTTGAAAGACAAATCAGTGGTTTTCCTGTTCAGTGTCGACGTCATTCACCCCCCCCCCCCAACAAACAATATTAATGTTACTAATAAATACATCTTAGAATAGACCCGTCTGTCTCTCTGTCTGTCTGTCTCTCTGTCTGTCTGTCTGTCTGTCTCTGTGTGTGTCAGTGGAAGACGGTCTGTCTGTATGTCTGTCTCTCTGTTTGTCTCTCTGTCTGTCTCTCTGTCTGTCTCTGTGTCTGTCTCTCTGTTTGTCTCTCTGTCTGTCTCTGTGTCTGTCTCTCTGTTTGTCTCTCTGTCTGTCTCTCTGTCTGTCTCTGTGTCTGTCTCTCTGTCTGTCTCTGTGTCTGTCTCTGTGTCAGTGGAAGACGGTCTGTCTCCCTGTGTGTCAGTGGAAGACGGTCTGTCTCCCTGTCTCCCTGTCTGTCTGTCTGTCTCTGTGTGTCAGTGGAAGACGGTCTGTCTCCCTGTGTGTCAGTGGAAGACAGTCTGTCTCCAGCGTTTGTCCGGGGTAAAGGGCCACAGACAGTCGGTGATGGAGGAGGTGAAAGGTCGCGGCTCCACGCTGAGGTCCAGCTGCTCCAGACGACAACAGTTCAGCTGGCTGTTGATTGGACGAAGAGTCGACTGCTGAGTCAGCTGCTCCGTCAGCTGCACCACAGACAGGTAGACAGACAGACAGGTAGACAGAGAGAGAGAGACAGACAGGTAGACAGAGAGAGAGACAGACAGACAGGTAGACAGAGAGAGAGACAGACAGACAGACAGAGAGAGAGACAGACAGACAGGTAGACAGACAGGTAGACAGAGAGAGAGAGACAGACAGACAGGGAGAGAAAAGTAGAGAGACAGACAGGTAGAGAAAGAAAGACAGACAGTATATATATATATATATTAGTGAACATATTGATCGGTATATTTACAGGTATATCAGTGAACATATTGATCAGTATATTTACAGGTATATCAGTGAACATATTGATTGGTATATTTACAGGTATATTAGTGAACATATTGATTGGTATATTTACAGGTATATCAGTGAACATATTGATCGGTATATTTACAGGTATATCAGTGAACATATTGATTGGTATATTTACAGGTATATCAGTGAACATATTGATTGGTATATTTACAGGTATATCAGTGAACATATTGATTGGTATATTTACAGGTATATCAGTGAACATATTGATTGGTATATTTACAGGTATATTAGTGAACATATTGATCGGTATATTTACAGGTATATCAGTGAACATATTGATTGGTATATTTACAGGTATATCAGTGAACATATTGATTGGTATATTTACAGGTATATCAGTGAACATATTGATTGGTATATTTACAGGTATATCAGTGAACATATTGATTGGTATATTTACAGGTATATCAGTGAACATATTGATTGGTATATTTACAGGTATATTAGTAAACATATTGATCGGTATATTTACAGGAATGAGGTGATTGGACGGCAGGTTGAAGGCCTGAGCAATCGCTACGGCCATCTCATATTTGGTCATCTGCTCTTTAGCTGAGAAGTGAAAGATTCCTCTGATAGACGGGTCCTGGAAGAGAGACAGACAGGTGGTGAGACAGGCAGAGGGTTACACTGACAAAGACAGGTACCTGTCTCTCTGTCTCTATCAATCAGCCAGACAGTGACCTACCTGTCTCGCTCTCTCCGACAGCTTCCTGCAGACGGCGGCGAC
>CAKAKS010000395.1:0-5000 GCA_916700875.1 Sebastes aleutianus | reverse complement strand
GCTCGTGGCGTGCACATTGAGGTTGATGGCGGCTTCGGTGTGTCTCTCCACAACATCTGGACGTCTCTCCGCTGCACAGTGGACGACCACGTCAGGCTGAGACAGAGAGAGGTCAAAGGTCAGAACATTTAACATGTTATATATATACACACACACACATACAGTATATATCCACAGTGATCAGCCATAACATGATGACCAGCTCATATTGAGTAGGTCCTCCTGACCCGTGGAGGACTCCTCTAGACCTCTGAAGGTCTGACCCGTGGAGGACTCCTCTAGACCTCTGAAGGTCTGACCCGTGGAGGACTCCTCTAGACCTCTGAAGGTCCGGGCCACCTTCTTCCATCGCTCCGTGGTCCAGTTCAGATGCTCACGGGCCCATTGTAGGCGCTTTATGGCGGTGGACACGGGTCAGTACGGGCACCCTGACCGGTCCCCATCAGGGCACCCTGACCGGTCCCCGTACCAACAACCTGCTCCTCACTGTGTGTTCTGACTCCTTTCTATCAGAACCGACGCTGGCCCTCCTCACGCTGGCCCTCCTGACGCTGGCCCTCCTCACGCTGGCCCTCCTCACGCTGGCCCTCCTGACGCTGGCCCTCCTGACGCTGGCCCTCCTGACGCTGGCCCTCCTCACGCTGGCCCTCCTCACGCTGGCCCTCCTGACGCTGGCCCTCCTGACGCTGGCCCTCCCCACGCTGGCCCTCCCGACGCTGGCCCTCCCCACGCTGGCCCTCCCCACGCTGGCCCTCCCCACGCTGGCCCTCCTGACGCTGGCCCTCCTCAAGCTGGCCCTCCTGACGCTGGCCCTCCTGACACTGGCCCTCCTCACGCTGGCCCTCCTGACGCTGGCCCGCCTGACGCTGGCCCTCCTGACGCTGGCCCTCCTCACGCTGGCCCTCCTCACGCTGGCCCTCCTGACGCTGGCCCTC
The DNA here is from genome assembly GCA_916700875.1 of Sebastes aleutianus. Classification (NCBI taxonomy): domain Eukaryota; kingdom Metazoa; phylum Chordata; class Actinopteri; order Perciformes; family Sebastidae; genus Sebastes; species Sebastes aleutianus. The sequence continues at coordinate 4,065 of CAKAKS010000395.1, read as the reverse complement.
CCCACGCTGGCCCTCCTGACGCTGGCCCTCCCCACGCTGGCCCTCCCGACGCTGGCCCTCCCGACGCTGGCCCTCCCCACGCTGGCCCTCCCCACGCTGGCCCTCCTGACGCTGGCCCTCCTCAAGCTGGCCCTCCTGACGCTGGCCCTCCTCACGCTGGCCCTCCTGACGCTGGCCCTCCTGACGCTGGCCCTCCTGACGCTGGCCCTCCCCACGCTGGCCCTCCTGACGCTGGCCCTCCTCAAGCTGGCCCTCCTGACGCTGGCCCTCCTCAAGCTGGCCCTCCTGACGCTGGTCCTCCCCACGCTGGCCCTCCTGACGCTGGCCCTCCTCAAGCTGGCCCTCCTGACGCTGGCCCTCCTGACGCTGGCCCTCCTCACGCTGGCCCTCCTGACGCTGGCCCTCCTCACGCTGGCCCTCCTGACGCTGGCCCTCCCCACGCTGGCCCTCCTGACGCTGGCCCTCCCCACGCTGGCCCTCCTGACGCTGGCCCTCCTCAAGCTGGCCCACCTTACGCTGGCCCCCTGACGCTGGCCAGTTCAGTGTGTAGTTCAGTGTAGTTCAGTGTGTAGTTCAGTGTGTAGTTCAGTGTGTTCAGTGTAGTTCAGTGTGTAGTTCAGTGTGTAGTACAGTGTGTAGTTCAGTGTGTAGTACAGTGTGTAGTACAGTGTGTAGTTCAGTGTGTAGTACAGTGTGTAGTACAGTGTGTAGTTCAGTGTGTAGTACAGTGTGTAGTACAGTGTGTAGTTCAGTGTGTAGTATAGTATGTAGTACAGTGTGTAGTACAGTGTGTAGTTCAGTGTGTAGTACAGTGTGTAGTTCAGTGTGTAGTACAGTGTGTAGTATAGTATGTAGTACAGTGTGTAGTATAGTATGTAGTACAGTGTGTAGTACAGTGTGTAGTTCAGTGTGTAGTATAGTGTGTAGTACAGTGTGTAGTATAGTGTGTAGTTCAGTGTGTAGTTCAGTGTGTAGTACAGTGTGTAGTATAGTGTGTAGTTCAGTGTGTAGTACAGTGTGTAGTACAGTGTGTAGTATAGTGTGTAGTTCAGTGTGTAATACAGTGTGTAGTATAGTGTGTAGTACAGTGTGTAGTACAGTGTGTAGTACAGTGTGTAGTATAGTGTGTAGTTCAGTGTGTAGTTCAGTGTGTAGTTCAGTGTGTATAGTGTGTTTAGTGTGTAGTTCAGTGTGTAGTAGTGTGTAGTACAGTGTGTAGTACAGTGTGTAGTACAGTGTGTAATACAGTGTGTAGTATAGTGTGTAGTACAGTGTGTAGTACAGTGTGTAGTACAGTGTGTAGTATAGTGTGTAGTTCAGTGTGTAGTTCAGTGTGTAGTTCAGTGTGTATAGTGTGTTTAGTGTGTAGTACAGTGTGTAGTACAGTGTGTAGTTCAGTGTGTAGTACAGTGTGTAGTACAGTGTGTAGTACAGTGTGTAGTACAGTGTGTAATACAGTGTGTAGTACAGTGTGTAGTATAGTGTGTAGTTCAGTGTGTAGTACAGTGTGTAGTATAGTGTGTAGTACAGTGTGTAGTACAGTGTGTAGTTCAGTGTGTAGTACAGTGTGTAGTATAGTGTGTAGTACAGTGTGTAGTACAGTGTGTAGTGCAGTGTGTAGTACAGTGTGTAGTATAGTGTGTAGTACAGTGTGTAGTTCAGTGTGTAGTACAGTGTGTAGTATAGTGTGTAGTACAGTGTGTAGTTCAGTGTGTACCTTGTACTCGTGCAGTAGTCCTCTGACGGCGTCCTCGTCTGTGAGGTCACAGCGGAGGAGGCGGGGCCTGGCTCTCCGGTATCCGGTCCCGATGACGGACCAGCCGCCGGTCTGGAACTCTCTGACCACGGCTCGACCCAGGAGACCCGTCGCCCCGGTAACCAGGACCTTCGGACCCGCCGGGACCATGGGCTCCTCCTGGAACACAGGAAATGGACCGCATTGATACAGAACCAGGACCAGGACCAGGACCAGAACCAGGACCAGGACCAGAACCAGGACCTGGACCAGGACCAGGACCAGGACCTGCTCCAGGTCCTGGTCCTGGTCCTGGTCCTGGTCCAGGTCCAGGTCCCGGTCCAGGTGAGTGTTTACCTGCTGGACCAGGACCAGCACCAGGACCTGCTCCAGGTCCTGGTCCTGGTCCTGGTCCTGCTCCAGGTCCAGGTCCTGGTCCAGGTCCTGCTCCAGGTCCAGGTCCTGGTCCAGGTGAGTGTTTACCTGCAGCAGCTGAACGTGTCCCGGGCTGAAGATGATTGTGTGTTCTGCTGGGTTCATCTCCTCCTGACTCTGACTCTGGTTATTGGTTACTGATTACTGATATATCGATCACTGACTCTGATGCGCAGTTTAGTTTCGCTTCCGCTCTCTGAGCGATCAGCTGTCTGTCGTAAAGTGAAGCAGCTGTCTGTCGTAAAGTGAAGCAGCTGTCTGCCGTAACGCAGCCCAGCTGTCGTGGTGCTGCTATGCTAGCTGTTAGCATGCAGGCTAACAGAGGAAACATGATGGATGATGGGAAATAACCTGAACCCGGAACACCGAGACCCCCCAGACCCCCACAGCCCTACCTCTGATCCCAGCATCACATCCAGGGCTTCTAGAGACCGGTACGGACCAGTAGAGTCCGGTAGAGCAGCAGATCCTCCCGGAGCAGCAGAGCAGTTTAACAACCAGATCACACTCAGACTCACTACCACCCCCTCTGTTCACTACCACCCCCTCTGTTCACTACCACCCCCTCTGTTCACTACCACCCCCTCTGTTCACTACCACCCCCTCTGTTCACTACCACCCCCTCTGTTCACTACCACCCCCTCTGCTCACTACCACCCCCTCTGTTCACTACCACCCCCTCTGTTCACTACCACCCCCTCTGCTCACTACCACCCCCTCTGTTCACTACCACCCCCTCTGCTCACTACCACCCCCTCTGTTCACTACCACCCCCTCTGTTCATTACCACCCCCTCTGTTCACTACCACCCCCTCTGTTCACTACCACCCCCTCTGTTCATTACCACCCCCTCTGTTCACTACCACCCCCTCTGTTCATTACCACCCCCTCTGTTCACTACCACCCCCTCTGCTCACTACCACCCCCTCTGCTCACTACCACCCCCTCTGTTCATTACCACCCCCTCTGTTCACTACCACCCCCTCTGCTCACTACCACCCCCTCTGTTCACTACCACCCCCTCTGTTCATTACCACCCCCTCTGTTCACTACCACCCCCTCTGTTCCCCTCTGTTCACTACCACCCCCTCTGTTCACTACCACCCCCTCTGTTCCCCTCTGTTCACTACCACCCCCTCTGTTCACTACCACCCCCTCTGCTCACTACCACCCCCTCTGTTCACTACCACCCCCTCTGCTCACTACCACCCCCTCTGTTCACTACCACCCCCTCTGCTCACTACCACCCCCTCTGTTCACTACCACCCCCTCTGCTCACTACCACCCCCTCTGTTCACTACCACCCCCTCTGTTCACTACCACCCCCTCTGCTCACTACCACCCCCTCTGCTCACTACCACCCCCTCTGCTCACTACCACCCCCTCTGTTCACTACCACCCCCTCTGTTCACTACCACCCCCTCTGCTCACTACCACCCCCTCTGTTCACTACCACCCCCTCTGTTCACTACCACCCCCTCTGTTCACTACCACCCCCTCTGTTCACTACCACCCCCTCTGCTCACTACCACCCCCTCTGTTCACTACCACCCCCTCTGTTCACTACCACCCCCTCTGTTCACTACCACCCCCTCTGTTCACTACCACCCCCTCTGTTCACTACCACCCCCTCTGTTCACTACCACCCCCTCTGCTCACTACCACCCCCTCTGTTCACTACCACCCCCTCTGTTCACTACCACCCCCTCTGTTCACTACCACCCCCTCTGCTCACTACCACCCCCTCTGTTCACTACCACCCCCTCTGTTCACTACCACCCCCTCTGCTCACTACCACCCCCTCTGTTCACTACCACCCCCTCTGTTCACTACCACCCCCTCTGTTCACTACCACCCCCTCTGTTCACTACCACCCCCTCTGCTCACTACCACCC